>JAMKCH010047322.1:0-12248 GCA_023653785.1 Ophioderma brevispina | reverse complement strand
AGGTTTCGCTCTTGTTATTTAGTGGTTTTCTGGGCCTAAATTTAATTATATCATTTTGACCAACCCTTTCCCCTGAAACGTTACTCGGATGTATGACAAGCATTATTAGACCTTAATGTGCGTTATGCCTCCATAGGGTGTGTAAAAAAAAACAATGAACCCAAAGTCACGGAAGGCTAGTTCGTATTTTTAAAAGATAAAAAATGATAGTAGTTTTGAGAAGGAAACTGCTAATTTTAATGTTTTAATTTTCTTAAAAGTTGTGAGCGTAATGTTATAAACAGACATAAATCTTTATAATATAACTGATAATTTGACTTCATTAAGTATGAACAGAATTGTATAACATTTTTTATTCTCAAAGAAATTCACACGTGTAATCTTATATACAGTGGCGTAACTATAGGGAGTTCAAGGGTCACCCTCTCCCCCCCCCCCCATGTAGGAAATCTCGGCCCCCCCCCCGAAAAATAGTGAATTTCTTCACATGCAACACAATTTTTAAACAGTTAAAAGCCAACAAGGCCTAAACCATACTAACAAATTTTCATATATGCTTGCCCCCCCCCCCGGAAATATATATATGCACCTCTCCCGTTTCCCCCTCCAAAACAAAGCTGGATACGCCACTGCTTATATACTATTTTCGCAGCGTTTCTTTGTCCATCCGTACATCCGTCTCCATGGCCCCACTTACAGTTTGGCTAGTTATAGTGAACATGAAACCCGAGATCCGCGAAATTCTAGTCGTTATCTATAATGGTGAATAATCTTCAGTGTAAAAATGGTGTCTTGGACAATAGACACATTATGTGAAGTCAGTTTTGAGACACGTGTCAAGTTAGACACAAAATCACGTCTCTACGCAAGACAATCTGAATGTCATGTCTTAATGCAAGACACTGTAACACAAGTTTTCATGCATGACACTTCAGTTTCGTAAGACGTGTCTTCAAAGCTTCTTTTGAGACATGACTTGATAGAAGACACGTCTTCATGTCTTAAAGTGATTCTTCTTTGTTTCTATTTTCTTTGGTTTCTATTGCTGAAGACGTGTCTATTGCCAAGACATGTCTTAAATAAGCTACCACGACATATTTAAACTTTTAAATCATGTACCGTATTCTCATTTTGTGGAAAGACTGAAAAGTAGGGGAAAGGGGGGAAACTAAAGCTGGCAGAAAAAGATAAGATTAGGTTTGCAGTTTTCTTTTGTAATCGTTTGTTTAATAAACCTTGGAAACGTTCTCGATAGGTGGTCTACAACCGATCCAGTGCAATTTGAAAGAAATTCGTATCCACAAAAAAATGCCCTTCTGTCACTTGAATTCGGGATGATAATAACGATTCAAGGTGTGTAATTCACATTTATGTATTAAAAATGTGTTAGCGACTTCATCGGCAGAGTGCAACACAATCGTAAGTGCATTTGGGCTAATTTACAGAAGCTTTTTTGCATTTTGTGTTCCCATCTGATTTACATAGATATAAAACTTGGTGAGAGTATTATACAGTCTAAATTTGCCAATACACACCACATAATCAGCTAAAATATTGAGTGCAACACCATTGCAAGTGCCACTTACGATGGTATTGCACTAACAAAAACAACCAAATATCTTAAAACTGCACTTGCAATGTATTTTAGGTCTAATTTTGTTATTATTTCAGAATTAAGTAAGGCTTTCACTTTTAACATGTCTTAAAATGTGTATTATGACATTATCTTCAAACTTTGTGTAAAACCCTCAATTTCGCCAAAAAATGTCACTTACAATGGTGTTATACTCTGCCGACGATTTGTTTTAGAGTATATATTTGGTGAGTTATTTGTAGAGCGTGGGATGAGAAGAGTATAAGAAAAAAAAACATTGACAACCACCCAAACTTAGTAAGCCTGTCGCCAAAGTAGAACTTTTTTTGTACGCTAGTAACTGTAAAATTTTCAGTTGCTTGTAAATTTATAGTAAAACCTGAAAAAAGTTGTATTTACGCTATGTTGTTGTTGGCAAAATGGCAGCGAAGGAATTTACAGTGCTTTTACGTTCCATTTTAGTACTTAACACTTAAGTGCCTAAGGTGTTTTCACTCACGTTGGTGCCTAAGGGGGGTTCCATGGAACCCCCCCCCCCTAAGGAAACCACTTTCCCGATGGAATTTTCAAATGAAACTCATACCACCTTTGAGGGGGCATAAGACAAGGCCAAAGGTGCAATATAAATGAGTTCCGGTTTATCGTCTGGAAATTAGGAGCAAATCATTGTTTTCGAAATGCGTCAAAATCGCTCAAAAAGTAACATGATGTTTTCACGACCCTGCTTCCACACCATACACATTGCAATCATTTTGATGTTTATATCTGCTCTAGAAGGACCAATTTACATATATTTAACACAAAAACTACCATTTTGTACATTCTTGTATCTTTTGTGGGTCCCAGTCGTATTTGCCATAGGTTTGTCCAGCAATGGGCGCATCAGACTCGATGATGGGAATCGTTCTTTTCAGCACATAAAGGGTTAATTATTTTTCTGACTATGTAATTAATTTGTTTCATGCATATGAACATACATAAGCAGAAAATATTTCTGGCAAACATGGGATGGGTGGGCGTTTTTTTGCTAATTGTTTATTTTTAAAATCACACTCTCGTTGGTGCCTAAGGGGGGGGTCCTAGGGACCCAAGCTAATTATCTCATTAACGGGCTACAAATTTTAGTATTTTTTTTTATGGAAAGAAGCGCATCGATAAGTTACACAATTACAAAAAATTAGAGTTCGAAAATATTTTTCACGACTGAGGAAATACGCCGAAAAACAAGATCTGGGGTAACTATGGACCCCCCCCCCCCCCTTAGGAACTTAAGTGTTAATCTTATGACAGACAATTCAATTGAGCTATAGTTTTAAATTTAGTCATAATGGGCATGGAAGATTGAACTTGCTGTATTTTAATACTACAGCCACATATATCATTTTTAAACCGTTTATGGTATTTTTTCTGAAAATTACATTCGTAGGCCTAATTTTATATGTGAAAAAATTAGTCCTCCCAGTTCAAAATGAGAAAAAAGCACCCTCGTCTATAATATTTGCGCCGTAGTGATGTAAATACAGCTTGGAAATTGAACATAAAACATAAAATACAGTATTTTGCTGTATATCAGATTTACAGCCAAATACTATCGTGGCCGGCTAATATGCTTGTTAATGGCAGAACACGTTCAATAATTGTAACAGATTTGAACACTGCAGAACGCATTTTAGGTGTTCAGAATGGGTTAAAAACACCAGAGCACCTAAAATGCGTTATCCAGGTGTTCAAAATATGTTTCAATTAACACGTTCTGCAGGTACTCTGTGCAAACACCCCTCGAGACACACCGTGAACATGTTCTGAATGCTGGTCGTGTGTTCTGAAGTTTTCAGTGTACATACATAATCAAATACCATACTATGAGTCGATAACTTCGGCATAACCTTTTATAAACCCGAAACCTTAGGAGATAAAGTAAATTAGGGGAAGTAATTCGTGGTAAGCAATTAAGCTCCTGGAATTACGCGTGCAATTCGTTTAGGCCATATTAGGATCTAAACATCCGTGACCAGACGATGAGGAAAAGATGTGATTGCACAAGCGAGGGTTGTAAGGTCAACAGAGCTGCCTGGACGGAAGCACTGGTTAACTTGTGAGATTACGGTTGGGTATTTGTGTTATGTCAAGATGAAAACGCTCCCTCTCCTAAAATCATTCAAGAAGAACCCTTACTAAGAATAATATTATACAATATGGCTTAGGCCTTCTATAAAATAATTTATTGAGCACGTATCGAGTGGTTTCATGCAAAAAATAGAAATATTAACCATAAAATGAATTGAAAGCATCAAGTTAAAAAAAGTTTGACCATGCGCACTTTGAGTTGTGCATGTAATCAGGCATGGTACAGACATACACAAGAATTTGAAAGGTTTTGGGTTGAACCCCCACCCAGTATAGTCTAGCAGATTGTGTGGGTTCCAATGCACCCCCCCCCCCTTAAAACTAAAATTTAACATGATTTTTAGCATAACTCTGCCATCTTCTCCAAGAATTCTGATGTTACCAATATCATATAGGTCCCAAGGGGTCTGTTGGCAGCAGTTTGGATGGATTTTTAAGATGAGGATCATACAAATTGACCTTTTTTACCATTTTAGCCATTTTTACCCTATAACTCCAAAACCAATGGTCGTAGGTGGTACAAACTATACATTTTTGGAATCCTTATGATTAGAGGACAATATGGCATTCATTCCAATATGATTGGGCATTTTAAAAGTTTGACCCCTGTGTAAACTTAAATTGGCCCCTATTGAAAAAGTGATACCACAATTTGAGAGTACTACCTACCAAGCATTGATATGGAGGGTCCATACTACATACCAAAGGTGTCAAACCTTTTCTGTAGTGGGAGGTAAACGAATTCCTTAAATAAGGCCCCTATGATATTCTGCTCTGCTCTAACATCACAAATATGCCAAAGTATATTTTCTGATTCCTTATGATGAGACCGAATCCTTTGCCGATATTTTGCCAACTAAATCGAACCAACTCTATAGATGATGTGACCTCATGCCCACATGTGCTCGTCGAACCCTTGATGTAAATTTTTTCATTTTCCACATCCATGGTCCTGGAACCTGGGTCTTTTCGTCAGTACTTAACTAGCACTTTTATTCAAAAAGAAAATGTTCCTTTTTTTGCACAATATACCAGATGATTAAAATACCGTGGATTTTTAAATCCGTGATGTTAATTTCGGGCAGTAACAATATACATATTCTTAACCGAATGTTTTGGATGGTAAACAATTATAAACATTTGTACAGAAATGGACGCCTCGGGTTTTTAGCACAAAGTGTTCTAAATCACAAAATATATCTTTGAATATTGATTGAAAAAAATCGTCAAAAACGTCATGGTATTCTGGCCGTAGTTCATAAAATATTCATTTTGTGAACGAAACACATGCATATGTTACACGTATTTGTACAGTTTGGGAAACATAAATCGATAATCCGCAATGCAATTTAGTAAGATGGCGTACGGCGGCATTATGAATTTATGCAAATTATAACAGGTTCTCAGGGATGGACTTGGGCACCAACTAGATTTACTCCAGGAATCCCATGGAGTACAAATCAACCAAAAATCTTTAATTTTCTTGGTCGGCAAATTTTCACAATGACTATTAGGTGTTGTTGTTTTAGTAGTCTAACTTATTGCCATATAAACTTTAAAATGTCCTCAATGATAGGTGTTTAAATTCACGACAATCTATTGCAAATAAGGGGACGTTTATATGATTATCAACTTGATACTTGATTCAGCATATTTCCACGTAGAAATAATCGCCTCAGGCAACGGCATATAAACATTCTAACCAAGGGGCTAGCACACATTTGTAACACATCTCAAGTACAAACTTAATGGTTTGAGTGATTAATATGTTGGACAGACTGACCGAGAAACCTCTGAAACGTTGATTCTTAAGTCCGCACGTGGTGCCTTTAAGAGAGGGGGCCAAACAAAGTTTGACAGGGGTCAAAATTTTAAATTGATCAATCAGTTGAAAAGCACACCATGTATGTGTCTAACCATAAGGATTCAGAAAGGTATGTTGTAATATGTACAGCTTAAAGTTTCAGAGTTAAGGCTTAAAAACAGCAACAATCCATAAACAGGGTCAATAACAGTTGTACAGGGGTCAAATTTAAAAGTGCTCCGATTTGGATAAAAAATGGTGCAAATGAATTGGTGGAGCTCATAGGATTAAAATTAAGGAATAGTTTGAGTTGTCTCAAAATGCGACTTAAGAAAGTAGGGGGGTAACAAGATCAAGCACCAACTTGATGCAAGGACGTGACCTCTGTGCCCCTACATCGGAAACTAAGCATTTAGACAGTCAAAATAGTCCTTTTTTAATCCTATGAAATCTACCACCAATTAATTTGCACCATTTTTTATTCCAAATCGAAGCAACTTTAAAACTTGACCCCTGGACAACTGAAATTGACCCTTATTATTGATTTTTGCGTTTTTAGCCAAACTTGAAACTTAGGTTGTACATATTACCAAACTATACCTTTTCTGAAGCCTTATGGTTAGACACTAGGCATGGGTGTGCTTTTCAAACATGATTGGATCACTTTACAAACTTTGACACCCTGTACAACTTTGTTTTGGCCCCCCTTCTCCTAAGGAACCACTTGCGGCTGGCACTTAAGAATCACGTTTTCAGGGGTTCCGGTCAGTCTGTCTACATATTAATCACTCAAACCTTTGTACTTGAGATGTGTTACAAATGGGTGGCTAGCTCCCAGGGGCTATTCGGATGTAGGTGATAGAGTACACCGTGTAAGTATAGCAACGTTTTAATCGTATTACGTGAATGGAATAAGTTCGAACGTTTCGAGGAAACCCTTCATCAAAGATTTTAATTAAAATCTTTTCTACCCGAGTGGAAAAAAAACCTGTAGTTTGAAAAAAAAGGTCGCAAAGTTTGGAATCATAAGGTGAAACATAATATAAGTAGGTTGCAGCAATCTATCGGTTTCTCCACTAAATTAATATGAGGCTGTATGACTATTTAGCGTGGACGGGAATGGCGCAATACCCAATGCGGGTGAAGTAAAAGGGTGATGATGGCCCGTGGATGTCACCAGCGGGTGGTCGTTGCAAATACAAGCTGAACTATATCCATGGCCTATTCCAAGGTGAGATCAGGTCACTCCCCAAAGAGTTAAAATCGATTTAATCGTTCCCTCCAATAATAACGGATCCTTATTGCTGGCTTTCATTTCCTAGGATCTAGAAGTGGTGCTAATTGCTTCGTACTTCCGTACGTGTTTCTATCATGTAGAATTCATTCATTACATAATTACCTCAAAACAAGAGCTGTCTGGAAATCAGTGTTGTTACTGCATTTGTTGGTAGACGAGGGAGTCGCTGGCTCGGCCAGCGATTTCGTGCCCATATGAGTGTTGGTACGATGGAACCCATATCTCATATTTTTTGGACGTAGTGCATTTTTCCAACCTCAGCTCATTGGTTCTAGTGAGTTTTGGTAGCGATAGGTTTAGAGGCTTGGTGGTCTGGTCGATGGAAGCTTAAGGGATTAACAATTTCTGTAAACCCAATTCTGTCATCACTTTGTAAAAGGTTGTAATGCTAAACGTATTTGACGTAAATTTATGGCAAATGTTTTTAAAAAAGGCGCTGACGTTTGGGAATTTGACATGCGTGTTTAGCTTTTTAAACGGTTTACAAAGTGATAGCAAGAAAATGTTCAATCAATAAACACTCATAAACGATGGGACAAAACGACAATAAACACGCTCCTCAAGTTTAAGAGCATTTAAACTTTCAACTTCGGCCTTTTACCTTCCTAAACCACTGATAAAAATTTTAGATAATATAACTTACGATATCAACTAGGATTAATGAGGCAGACGTTAAACTTAGGACACCGAAGTTTAGTGTTACCTTCGAGAAATCCGGTCACGTGACAGGCGTTAATAAAATGGATGGACGCATGCAAGTGGACAAACATATATATAAACATCATTTGATGAATCATTTAAATCTCTTGTGGGTTTGTGAAAATCATCTAAAAGAACGAGGAAATTGTGTAAGTTGTAACTAAACTTCCTTTAACATTGTTTCAGGAAGTTCTGACAAATTCATGGTAAGGCAAAATAGGGTGAAAATATCCAGTGATGCTGTTGACAATGTTAAATTGAATTTGCTTGACATGGTCACATGGTAATTTTTTTAACATTAAAATTTGGTGATTAGTTGGCGCTATATG
The DNA here is from genome assembly GCA_023653785.1 of Ophioderma brevispina. Taxonomy (NCBI): domain Eukaryota; kingdom Metazoa; phylum Echinodermata; class Ophiuroidea; order Amphilepidida; family Ophiodermatidae; genus Ophioderma; species Ophioderma brevispina. The sequence goes on along the minus strand of JAMKCH010047322.1, from coordinate 4,398 downwards.
TAAAACAAAGCAAACGAGTGCTGTATTTATTTACACTGTTTTGATTACGTTTATGATACAGTCTATCTGATTGGTTCATAATCATTACAGGACACAACAAGAGATGGTACTTTGGGCACTCAAAATAGTGCTTTCATATCTGTGTGAACCATGCCTTCATTCTTTAGAGTGTCTCTGATTTGTCCATTTCAGAACATTACCTTGTCATTCTATTTATCGTTATTAATCATGTCAGGGTCTCATGGGAGACGACGACGACGACGACTGCTGCTGCCGCCGCCGCCACCGCCACCGCCGCCGCCACCACCACCACCACCACCAAGATTATTTGCAAGACTTTTCTCCAAATCTTGTCAACGATTTTTTACAGTCTGATGCACGTATATAAACTTTCTTTTGGGATATTTGTTATAGAAAATTGAACAAAAATATGGTCACTAATACTTTCACGAGATTGAGGTATGATGGAATTGTATGGTTGTTTTATTATAACCTAGGCATATCTTTACTTGATGTAATATTTAGTCTTCATGTTGATGTGATTTGCTTACACTGCAAAACTGGTATCTTGGCACCATATTTAAGACACTTCTTGACAATAGACCCGTCTTCAACATTAGAAATCAAAGAAATAGAAACAAAGATTACACAATCTAAGACACAACGAGATGTCCTTCATCCAGATAATCACAAAACTGGATTCAAGGCAGAGCTTACGAGGGTTCTTTTATGAAACATGGCTTGTGTATTAGTGCCTTTACATAGAGGACAGAATTTGCGCATGTCTTGTGTGGACGTGACATTGGGACATTGTCTGGAATAACGACGTGACACTCGCATGTATTGCATAGAGGACGTGACATTTGGACATGTCTTGCATAGGACGTGGCATTTGGACATGTCGGCATTAGAGACTTGAAATTTTAGAATGTCTGCATGGAGACTGACATTTAGACATGTATGCATAGAGATCGTTGGCATTTTGGACATGTCTTGCATCGAGACGGGACCTTTGCGACATGTCTTGCCATAGAGACGTGAAATTTGGACATGTCTTGCATAGAGACGTGGCATTTGCGGACATGGCGCATAGAGAACGTGACATTTGGACATGTCTTGCATTAGAGACGTGACATTTGGACATGTCTTGCATAGAAACTTACATTGGATATGTCTACCTAGAGACATGTTGGAAAGTATCATGCCAAAACCAGGGGTCGTCAACCCTTTAAACTACATTGATGTGATTGCTCGAGAATCCAGCGGGACCATCTAACAACCCCAACTAATGACAAACAGGGACATTTGGCGCTACCTGGTGACAGCATCTCGGCTGCGGCCGTTAGATAGAAGAAATAGAGACGGACATTTGGAATGGAGACGTGATATATGGACAGCTTGATTAGAGACAGGCCTATGGACAGTTTACAGAGACGGACATTTGGATATGTCTTGCATTAGAGACATCGCATTTGAATTGTCTTGCGTAGAGCCTGACTTTGTGTCTCACAAGGGACATGTCTCCAAACTGGCTTCACATGACATTGTATATATGAATGCACACCATTTTACAGTGTAAATGCCACGTAGATCTTATTCCTCTTGATGGAGAACCCTTCCAAAAAGCTTTGCAGCTTGGTTGTACCTTGAAACTTTTAACTACAAAAACATACCAAACGGATTTTAGAACATTAAAATTGTTTTTTATCATTCTTATCTAAAAAAGTGCTAATTGGAATCTTTTTGTCCCATAGCGCCTAAGGTTCTATATGGAACCTTAAATTGTTTACCGGTTGCTTCAAAATAAAAAAAATAGAACCCTCAAATGCCCTCTGTTTTACGAAGAGAAGAAAAAGTATAAACCATTTCGTTTGAATTCCCGACACCGCAACAAATGATTTCCAAACGGCACACCATGACCGATATGGCCGATTGAAAATTTGTACCACTTTTTCATTTTTGTGAGCGGTATTGTTACTGCTTTTTTTGTTTTACAAAACAACACAGGTCAGGTATGCTATTGAAACGGTGGTTTCACTATTAGAAATTCCAAAATTGGACCCTTTTTTTTTTTACTGCGGGCTATGCCCGACACTTGGCGGACTCTAAGACGATTTCGCGTTTGCCGTTACTTTTTTCATTCAATAATCGACTTGCGAACGATTAAAAAGTGGTTACAAATTTAATAGGCATAACTCGGTCAATAGTTGTACTTTGGAAATATTTTTGTCGCGTGCGGAATTCGAACGAAATGCACTTTTAGATGAGTATTAAGTATTTTTTCTTCGTTAAATAGAGGGCGCTTTTTGAAACACTTGGTATTAAGGTTCTGAGTGTCTCCAATTTTCTTCAATGAAACATTTTCTTAGACACTTTCTATTTTGGTGGTTCAAAGACGCCTTGAAGATTCATTAACCTGTGGGAATTTCCCCATGTTCATTGCCCTTTCCTACGGTTCATTTTGGGCCAGGGAATCAATCAATATTAAGGGCCCTGTCGTGATCCACCAGCCTAGTACAACAGACTACCTAAAGTTGAATCTGGATCACTTGAATTGATGGACTTAGTATTGTATGCGTACATAACTGACGTGCAAAGTCGATCGTCGTTGCAAGAAGTTCGCAATGTTGTATTTCATGTTCGTAAAAGTACGGCACAGTGGCCTACGAGACACTAACAATGCGCAAAAAACGGCAAAAAGACCGAATCACTCCAAATTTGAAAATAAGGATTTTCAAAGATAGCTGAGTGAACACAGAGAAGCAGAAGGGCTATATACCCCCGGGGGCCACTTGATATTCCAAGGGGGATATCAGGCTCGTGTATGGCTATCAAAACGTACCCAAGCGCGTATTTCACTTGCACAGAAAAAACACCTAAGCAAAGTATTTCGGTTGATGTTGCTACCCTAAACAAGTACTCTGGGCTTGATTTTCTACCTTAACAAGTGTTTTGGTTGATTGTAAAACCCTAAACAAGTAATTGCAATGACAGTTAAAAATACACCCTAAACAAGTATGTTGACATCATATTGCTTCCTCTTAACGGTCCTTTATAAAGGTACCTTTTAACCACTTTACAGCTATAGGCTTTAATTGGAACTGGCCCTGATAAGGACAATTTTACACATGATTTCATGAAGTTTTTTATTTCACGTCTTGGGTAAAAGCATCAATTGCGCATTATCTACAGCCTAATCAGTTTAAAAGTTAAACCATAAATTTCAAATTTCAAGTCTTTTTAAAGGTGTCCTATTTCTTAGACATAATGGGTCTGATCGGGTGTCGTATATTGACCGATTGTGATTTGACATAAATTAGAGAACAGACCCAAATTATGTTTTTACGACACAGGCCTTAACATCTAATGATCATTCTTAGCGTAGAATTAACACGCGAATATGAAATGAAACTCCAAATTATAAAGGCTATATTGTAGGAGACGCAAGCCATAGAGAAAATAAGCTAAATAAGGCTGATGTGAAAACGTTGTTTAATACACTCGGGGCATCTAACCATATGAAATGAGGAAGAAAAATCGGGATATTAAAAAAAACAACCGATTTTCTGCACAGTTCTAAGTGTTGTAATTTTTTTACAAGTACCCAAAATAATTACACCCTAAACGGTATTTTTGAACGCTGAAACGCCAGACCTTATTTTGATTTTTGACGAATCTGTGGATTACCCTAAAACAAGTACGCGCGTACATCGCATGATTCAAAAAACCGCCCTAATTACGCGTTTTGTACACGAGCATGATATCCACTTGGAATACAAGTGCCCCCCCCCCCCGGGTATATTCCCTGCGTCCCTAGAGGAAAATCCTGGACAAGCACCGCAAAAAAGTAGGGTAGCGGTATTTTGCTTGTCAGATCTGGGGGCAATGGCCATTCCACTAAGGCAAGGCAGGGGTCCCGCTACGTGATTTTGGTCAGGTAGATGTTGAAGGTGTAAGGGACGTTTTAGGCGAATATAGAATCACAAATGTACTTTTAATTTAACACTGCCCCTGCAAAAGTAAAAGTTAAATAAAGCATGACATGGTTTTTCAAAATTCAGCAAATGGTTGTTGTGTGAACGTACAAGATAGTTTTGCTGCTGCAGTTTTGGCACTAGAGGGCGGGGGTAGAGCCATGGTATAAAAATGAATGAAAGCTGTGTGCCTTACTGCAGAACACTCGAATATACACGGTTTACACTCATATTAGCTGATATCATAATGTAACCTCGTTACGCTTAAAGTTTATGGTCTTTATAGTGAGGAGTCTCGCTTAACAGCTCACAATGTACCGATGGTAGGGCCTATGTATTCTTAAAGAACAGTAGCACATTAGTGCGGTAAGAAAACAAAAAGCTATATTAATTGAATTTAAAGTACTGCTGAACGATCAGCTGT
>JAMKCH010047321.1:0-33067 GCA_023653785.1 Ophioderma brevispina | reverse complement strand
GCGCTCGGCCCGCACGCCAAAGTTTGTGGGTTTGAGCCCCGCTGGGGCCAATGTGTTTCACCCTTGAGTAAGGTACTTTACCTCAATTACTCCTCTCTACCCAGGTGTATAAATTGGTACCGGCATTATCCAGTGCTGGGAAGGTAACAGACTCGCTGTAGATGAGGTGTGGCGATCCCACTACAGCAACATTATATGGTGGAGTCTGGCCCAATTGCTTCGAAAGAGAGATGGGCACTCCGTTCCTGTGTACTCAGGTCCGTCCCCTTTACCTTCACCTTATAGTAGAGAAAGAACAATCTGATACAGAAGAAGACAAGACATGACTCAAGAAGAGGAGGAGGAAAGAGAAGATCAATTTCTGAATCAAAGGAGCTTCATTTAAGCCCGTATACCAAGGAAACAGCATTGCTTAAAAAACCAACTGAGCAATACCAATGATTATTAAAATTGGAAATTCTTCTTATCGTATCCAATTTCCAAACACAGTGGTTCTCAAATGTGATCAAGCCAGAGGTGGGTACAATGTCTGGCTGCTTCACTGAATTCTGCAATGGCCTTGTCTGTGCATTGTTGCACCAACATTGGACAGACCAAGAGATGGTCCAGTTTCCTGATCTGCTTCCAGGTAGACTCACTTCTGCAAGGAAACCTTTGATTGGCTGATTCTGGATCTCAATCAGCTGAGACACCACTACTCAGCCCACGAGAAGCCATCAATACCAATAGATGCCACTTGGTTGACAGCAAGTATTTCTTTCCACAAGCTAACTCCCCCAAACACCTAAGAGACTATTTCAAAGGACCGGCCTTAAGTAAGAAACTACCCCGGACCTAAGGCGGTCAGCAGCGGGCCTCTGTCCAAACACAGGGCACTCCATACCAGATACTTGGCAGCTATGCTCATGCATGCTACGCTGCTGCATGTATAAGTTGTCCGCTGGCCGAAGACACCTCACGACAAGCCGGCCGGCAGGAGGCTTCTAACGACGGGTCAAGCTTCTGGATTGACCCCTCCCATACATGGCAAGCATACTCCACATATGAGCAGCACAGGGCAAGTTCCGTCGATCTCAGGGCATGTGGGCATACAGGGTAATGGGGAAAAGCCATTTGTGGGGGTTCAGGGGCAGAGACCCTGGAAGCTCTTGAGTATAACATGTTCGAGTGCTTTCGGAGAGGGGTTATGTCTTTATCTTGAAGCAGATGAACTATGCTGAACGTTGCGGGGGTCCAGGGGCGGAGCCCCAGTAGCTTTTGGGTTTTAGTATGTTTATCTCGGTTATCTCCCATCATAAGCAGATAATCCTCTACTGCCCCTGTGCGGGGTCCAGGTTCGTAACCCGTTGAAGCTCTTTGATAGTAAATAGCAGGTTTGAGTGCCTTCGGAGAGCCCTAAGTTCTCTCCATCTATTATCTTGAAGCAGATGGTACTATGATGAACGCGTGGCCGTGGTCCAGAGGGCGGAGCCCCAGAGCTCGTTGGATTTATGCAGGTTTCCAGCGCACTCCGTACCGCTCTCGGTACACACACTCATGAGCAGATAACCTATACTGCCCCTGGCGGGGTCCAGGGTTCGGAGCCCGTGGAAGCTCTTGTAGTAAATAGCATGTTTGAGTGCCTATACTAAACCCTGGAGTGTGGTCCAGGTGACGGAGCCCGTAACCTCAATTTTTTTTAAGTATTTTGTGAGTGCCTTCGAAGGCACTGTACGTTTCATCATGGACGTAATAGAGGGAAGGACCCACAACACACTAGTTTCAAAAACCCTATCACGTTTGCCGCCCCGCCTTTTGTTATTTACATCCCCATTTACCAGCTTAAGATCATGCGATACTCACCCTCTCAGCAGGAGGCTGACCTGCCTTCGCTGAATTTTCTGTTATTGAACATCCAATTCCTAAATTTGGTACCTACAGTATGCTTAGAATTTATTAACTTTACACTTTCCATTGTCTCAAATGTGTAGAACTCACGATGACTGTCACAGACTCATAAGGTACATAAGCTTAAAATACTGGCATATAGGAAGAAACATTGATATTTTGCAAATTTAACTGGCTCAAAATCAATATTGTACCACTTAACCTTTTCCATCATGTAGAGACATTTTGACGTCATTTATGGCCATGTTAGTGTATGTTGATACTCATTTTTGGTATCAAGGAAAGAAGAGGACGCTCTGCTATCTATTGCAACTAAAATCAAATGTCTGTGATCTTCCTTGTCGTACTGGGCGTGTTGGTATTTCCCTCCTTAAAGGGGGGGGGTGTGCAGTGGCGAATTTTTTTTGACATTGGGGGGATGGGGTTGATGAAATTTATGGATGAAATGGGGTTTGCTGAAAATCCATTACGTACGCGCCCTAAAAAAAAATGCCATTAGAAGCTAAAATCATTAAATATAATTGTAATTTGAACAAATGCGCGCAAAGCGCGTGGAAATTTCCCATTTTTAAACTATTATGATAAAATATGAGGTGATTTTGGGTCAAAAACGTGTGCATGGGTACAACATTGGGGGGAATGATCGTCCCCCTCACAAACTATTGGGGATATATCCCCCCTCCCCCCGGGATTTACGCCTATGGGGGGGGGGGGGGTATTGCCACACCCTATCCCTCCTTTGGGCATCACCCTTTACGTTTCCTATACCCCGGTAGTGTTTTTAATGGGGGGGGGGGGGCATGAAACGGAGCAAAAAAAATGTCAATTGGTAAAATACATTAAACTCATTTGACACCGGGTTTTGGTTGGGGGGAAAAGAATAGAAGAGAGCGGTAACAACCCCCCCCCCCCCCCCCCCCCATCCGTAAGCGAGGGTTAATTTATACATTAATTAGGTATAAAGATTACTTAAATCACATTCATATTTTCACATGAAAGCTGACATTGAATCATTTCGGACTGGTGATGGACTATCAAAACAGCCACATGCGGTAAACAATTCCACATAACCGGAAGTTAAATATTACAATTTTTGGTGGGTTGCGATGTACAATTACACGTGTGGGCGCGCTTGGGCGCCACTTCAGAAGTAATACATTGTTACAAGGTAGCATTGATTTCTTAACAACCGTTTTTCAAATTCGGAAGTGATCGGAACATTTTCATATTCTTTTTCACATTCACAAGATTTTTAAACAATTGCGGGTCACAAATCACCCAAAATGCAAGCTATTTTTTCTACAGTCGTATCTCCACAAAGGAATGAACGATTTGATGGGGTTTTCGGTATTTTCTGAACAAAATTCTTCCTCTATTTGGGGACAACAACTTGCCCAAAAAAGCTGGAAATTGAATGTCACTGGTTGGCCACTTTCCAAAAACCACTACGTCAGGGTTCACAACATCCGGTCAAATTACAAGTTTTGTGGACATTTTTTCCCGTAGTCACTGAACTACCGCGCAAAGAGATATCGATTCACCTTCGGGGAGATCACAGTTATCTCACTATCTTGAACGCAGATGAACAATACTGCCTGTGACAATACAAAATCACAACACTGTATTTTTTTTCCGAACATCATTTCAGTGCCCCCTGAGGTGGTGTCCTGGGCGTGCCCCCTCCCCTTGCCCCTTCCCCACCCCTGTTACGCCACTGCTTCCGATGTGGGTCTTATAAGAGAGTGCAGTGTAAGGTGACTCCCTAAAAATGACTATCACAGTCTCCAGGAGCGCTCCAGACCAGGTCACGCAACGGTGACGCCTGCACGGCCGCGCAGACGGACGCATATACCTGTGCCCCGGATGGACTTGTGCCCTGGTGGTTCTCCCCAACAATAAGGGGCGAGCCCATCTAAAGGCCCTTTGAGTCTCCGTTTGACATCTGCATCCTGTGCGCCAATTCCAAGATTGTCTATCCAGACAAAACGACAGGCTCCCGCACTCTCAGGCCGGTCGCTGGTATAGATGCCGAACAGGAGAGGTATGAGCATGCTCCCCCGGGGCAGTCCATCCTTGAGCCCACATAGACCACAGCCAAGCCCCTGTGTTGAAGCAGGTGGGTGACACTGTGTACAAAATGCCCATAGACGATTCGCAGGCGTAGTAATTGCGCCACCATTTTCGATAAGTCACCTAATTATTTATGCAGTATGACGTAATCGGGAATGCGTAGCAGCACAGCGCCACGTACGACCGGCGATCCATAGGTAACATATTTCATGCAGTATGCCTCCACTTCGTTGATGGAGTGTCCTATCCCGATTTATTTAGGATCCCTGGTTGAAGTATGTTAGTAATTTCTCAACAACAACAACGTATGTGGACGCATTTGGTTACGTCGCTACGCGTACACTCCTTGCCTGAAGCTCTCGCAAGCAGGCGTAGTACTAGTAAGAAGCTTGTTGCTCACTTAGTAACCATCCGTCAAATACATCAAGACTCAGAAACCATGGTTATGCAGTTTCAAGGTGATCAGTGATTAAGGAGGCTGTGGTTGTGGTCTAGTGTATAGCAAGTCATAGACCATTTTTACATAAAGCACCCTCTATATATACACTTGAAAGGCTAACAACTTCATTTTAAGTGTTTACTTTACCTCAAACTAATCCACAGGTGCGTGACAAAGTATATAATTAGGTGACATCGGCATTTTGCCTTTAAAGAGGCATTAAGTGTGTAAATACACGCTATTGTTTTGGTGGCCATTTTGAAATATGACGCCCTCTAGAGGCAGGTTAAGTATGCCAAAAAGTGTTCAACTATTCCTTGGTGTGTTTTGGTGCGACTAATTAGTCACATAGTGCATGAATTTGGATCAAAAATTAATGTATGTCAAAAAAGGGCATTAAGTGAATATTGGCCGCCATTTTGAAAAAGCACCCTCACTCTTTAACCCAGGATGGGGATTTTTGCAGACAACCTGATTTTGATAGCTATGTATAAGGTTTCCAAAAATAGTGGTCTCCAAAAATCCGGGGGGGTGCAGGGTTTCGGTTATGGGCTCATGACCTATGAGTCTACACACAATTTTTTGCTGAACGTGATAGATATTAAAGGTGTGTAGAATCTGTCGGGTGCCACCTTGGCACCCTTTGGTGTTAATTAAGAAACCAAGATGGCGTTGTCATAGATGATAATTATCTATTCGACCCTATATTAAACTATGGAGTTAATATACTATAGGACCCAATGAACAAGTGTGCATGGCATTTGTAATGTCATTGAGTCATACTTCAAATTCAAAATGGAAGCCAAATCTACTACTGTAAAGTGGGGTAATATGGACCCCTTCAGCAAGATCGTAATTTCCAAGAATTTTATATTATTCAAGTTTAATAACTTTTTATTATCAATTGATAGCTTTGGTTCATGGGTAGGTACAGACCAAACGATTTCATTCATATCTAACCAAATAAAAGATAGGGCCTATCTATAGGCTTTCAACCTTTTTTTTTCAAAGAGTCCATATTACCCCATGCGTCGGCAATGTGGACCACCCTGTCATTGGAGGCGGGGTAATATGCACCTCACATGGTCCATATTGCCCCATCCCATAAACATATAGGTGTAAATCCTGGGGGGATGGGGATATATCCCCCCCCCCATATGTTGATGAGGGGGGATGGTCAATATGATCATCCCCCCATGTTGATGCCCATTCATGTGTTTTTTACCAAAAATAACCTCAAATTGTACCATGATAGTTTTAAAATGGTAACATTGAATTTCCGCACGCTTCGTGTGCATTTTGTTCTAATTACAATTACATTTGGCAAATTTTTCGCTTCGCGCGCACATGTGCTAGTAATGGATCTTTCAGCAAACCCTAGCTGTTTCATAAATTTTCATCAACCCCATCCCCCCCCCCCCATGTCAAAAAGAAATTTACACCACTGCCCATAAAGTTTATACATGGGAATATAGGGTGTCCATATTACCCCAGATCACACATACACAAAGTATCCAGCGGTTTTTTGTGAGATAGCAATTTGGCACTGATACATGGGTTAAGTCAACACTACATGTTACCATGCAACCTCCAGACTGAGGCTCAAGAGAAAATAAGGATGTTTTAAAATGTCACTGACTTAAATAAGAAATTGTGTTGAGAATTTTAAATTTAAATATTTCTTTGAGTTTCAGGACACTTCCTCCTTTAATAACTGAATTACAGTTGTCGAATGATGTTCTTTCAAGTAGCAATAGAAGGGACACTTCTACCATATCCCTAGTTAAAAGTTATAAGGGGGTCCATAATGCCTAGGGGGTCCTTACCCCACTTTACCCCAATTTAAAATATGCCCTATAATGTCAGCAAATACCTGCGATAAAAAATAAACATGAAGTATATGTTGTTAGACACAATAAATGTATTTCTGATCATTTTAAAGTTGTAACATGACATCAATCAATATGGCAGCCAAAAACGTGAATACACTCCATGGTAATACCAAGATTTCTTTGTAAAATGTATCAAAAAATTATTTAATGACACTGATTCAAAATATGCTTTTTATTTTGCATAGGGTTGTTTCGTAGGGAGGGGCCTATAATGCTCACATCCCCATAGAGTCTTCATCCCCCTCCATTATAACAAGAAGATGCCTAAAGTGCAAAAGCATTTCATATTTTCTCTTGAATGACTTGAATTTGAAGGCTGAAATTGCAGGATGATAATGAGAAAAATGAGAGCTACAATCTTTATGCTATCAAAATTAACTAAATCCAGTTAAATCGGGTATACATCTGATCCTGGCAATAGGAACATCCCTTAAAACAATTTGATACTTCTAGCAGAGAGTTTTTGTGAGTTTCAGAAATGTAATTAAGTTTTCAGGAAATTTCCTGAATTTCAGGAAATTGCATGGTTACTCAAATTTCCAAACTTGTATTTATTTTCAGCCCGTTTTGGGCCCTTCATGCCCCAATTTATGTGCTTTTTCCGGATTTCATCACCAGTTTTCGGATTTATTGGTAAATACACTCTCACATCTCTGGAAGCTTCTGGAGTTTAGCAGGATCAGTTCTGCAGTCAGTCCTACTTATTTGGCTCTAGTAATGATGAATATCAAATATCTAAGATAGCTTAAGATCCCTTGTGAAGACTGGTAGTGGTAGGAATTCCACATTTGATTTTGAACCCTCTCGCATCCCTTCTCCATGATGCTACAGTCTGTCCCGGTTGGCTGCTTAGGTCTTTTCAGCTTCATCTTATATCTAAGAAGGTACATATTTATTTATTTACCTCCAACCCTCCAATGATAGATTCACAACAGAGCATTTTGTGACCTTTATCGTTAAATATTAACTCCCTAACTTAACTCAACATTTTGATGCTATTTAAAAACCATGTGAAGAATGGTGTGTACCCTGTGTACATGCTATTGTTATGGTGCTTTTATAGTACTGTACGTTTCATCATGGACGTAATAGAGGAAGGACCCACAACACACTAGTTTCAAAAACCCTATCACGTTGCCGCCTTTTGTTATTAAATCCCCATTTACCAGCTTAAGATAATGCGATAATCACCCTATCAGCAGGAGGGCTGCCTGGCCTTCGCTTGAATTTTCTTTATTGGAAATCCAATTCCTATAATTTGGAACTACCAGATAGCTTAGAATTTATTAACTTACTTTTCTAGTAGTATCAAAAATATGTAGAAATAACGTTGACGTCACTATGACGTCATAAGGTAATAAAGTTTAAAAAATACTGCCATATAGGAAGAAACATTGATTATTTTGCAAATTTACTGGCTCAAATAATATTGTAACACCTTAACCTTTTCATCATGTAGAGACATTATGACGTCAATAGGCATGTTAGTATGTTGGTACTCATTTTTGGTATCAAAGGAAGAGGAGGACCTCTATCTATGCAAATAAAATCAAATGTCGGTGTTTCCGCTTGCTGTGTAATGGGGCGTGTTGGTATTTCCCTCCTGAAAGGGGGGGGGGTGGGCAAGGGGCGTAATCTTTTTGAAATTGGGGATGGGGTTGATGAACATTTAAGAATGAAACGGGGTTTGGATAACGATCCATAATTACGCGCTAAAAAAATTGCCAATTAGAAGTTAAATCATTAAATATAATTGTATTTGAACAAAATGCGCGCAAAGCGCCGCGGAAATTGACCATGTTTAATACTATATGGTAAAAATATGGGGGTTATTGGGGTCAAAAAACGTGTGAATGGGATCAACATTGGGGGGGGGGATTGATAGTCCCCCTCATCAAAATATTGGGGGATTATATCCACCATCCCCCCGGGATTTATCCCTATGGGGGGGGGGTGATTGCCCACCCTATCCATCACTTTGGGATCACACTTTACCTTTCCTATACCCAGGTAGTGTTTTTAATGGGGGGGGGCATGAAACGGAGCATAAAAGGTCAATGGTAATTACATAACTGCATTTGACACCGGGTTTTGGTGGGCGAAAGAATAGAAGCAGAGCGGTAATACCCCCCCCCCTTCGGAAGCGAGGGTTAATTTATAATTTATACATTTAATTAGGTATAAAGTATGACTATCACATTCAATTTCACATGAAAACTGACATTGGAATCCGTTCGACATGGTATCGACTATCAAACAGTCACAGCGGTAAACAAATTAAACATAAACCGGAAGTTAAAATATTACAATTTGTGGGTTTTCGATGTACATTTACAGTGTGGGCGCCGCTTGGGGCCACTTCTGAAGTTATACATTGTTACCAGGTACCATGAAACTTTCAATAACACCGTTTTTCAAGAGTCGGAAGTGATCGGAACATTTCATATTATTTTCAAACTTTTCCCCCCCCCCCCCCCCCCCCCCCCCCCCCCCCCCCCCCACCCCCCCCTGATTTTTAACAATTACGAGTCACAAAATGCACCCAAAAATTGCAGCTTATTTTCTGACAGTCGTAGCTCAACAAAGGAATGACGGATTTGATGGGTTTTCGGTATTTATGAACAAACTTCTCCATCTTTGGTGACAAACACTGCCCAAAAAAGATGGAAATTGAATGTACTTTGCACTTTCCAAAAACCCCTACAGTCAGGGTCACAAATCCGGTCAAAATTACAAAGTTTTGTGGACAGTTTTTCCCGTAGTCACTGAATCGACCGCGGCAAAGAGATATAGATCACAAACGGTATCGGTGTATGCTACCCAACATGAATACACATCGCGTGCCTAGCTTTTGTCGAGATGACTGGGTAATCGAATTAGGTAATTGGTGTTTTTCGCGTTGGTTGTCCTCCTTTCTATTATGTCCAGGGTTTCATCAAATGTTTCTTCACCATAGTAATGATTAGTGTGTGATGCTGGCACAGATTCCCCTCTCCCCATTCCCCTTTAGGGGACCAGTGCTGGGCTAGGTGCTGCTACGAGTTGGTCTGTTTGCAAGTTGGAGCCATCCGTTTGTTGTCTTACGGGGACGTTATCAGAAATCCAGAAAACCAGCCAAGCAGTGTGAGGCAAAAATGGAGCTCAGGTAAGAATCAACTTCAGTGACCAAGTAATGTTAAAGATAAATGGCATTTTACAATTGGCTAGGTTGCAGTGGGGATATCAAATAGTAAAAAAAGTAAAGTCTCGTGCCGAGCAAGCTCGTGCGAGGAGTGCCCATCTCCCTTCCTTAGCGTTTGGGCCAGAATACTCCGTATTATGTTTTGCTGTGGGGGGTTCGCAACTCTCCCGCACAGCAAGTCTGTTACTTTCCCAGCATTGAATATGATAGGTATTATTATCACCTGGGGGGGGGAAAGAAGTAATCAAGGGAAAGTGCCTTATGACTCCAAGGGCACAAGCCGTTGGCCGCAGTGGGACTCGCACTCGAACCCACGACCTTTGGATTGCGGACGAGCGCTAATCCACTGGACCACACGTGCCCCAAAGTCTAATCATTGGTCTATCAAAGGACAAGGAACATTGCAACGTCTGAGCGTGTAGATATCATTGCAAAAATAAATGAGCCATCATGCACTTCTGACCACAGAGAGAATGGTGTTTAAAGGTTCGACTTTCGTGATCTTAGTGTTTACAGTTGCAAATAAGCAAAAAATATTGGTTTTCCAGTGATGTATGTTCATGAAATCAGGTTATTCGCCAAATTAAGTTCTTGTTTGCCAGGGTTCCCAAATTTACAGAAATTTTTCATTCAATGTGCATATATGAAGGTAAAAGAGGTGGCCAGCAGATAACCACATCTCCAATACTATTGGCGGGCCAGATTTCTTGAAGTCTGAAAGCCCGGTTACCACTTAATTTTGCACCCTGTTTGTTCATGATTCATACATATAGAAGTTATTTCCAATTTCAGTTGATTCAAATGGTGCGCTTTGACCTGTCGAAAGTAAATGTTCATATCATGATGCCCTATAACTTCTGTCATTTAAACTTATGTCCAATTTTTTTTTACAAAAAAAAATTTTTGCAGGGGGGGACAGAAGAAAATACAAAATTAGCGACTTTCTCCAAGTAGATCGAACAATTGCGATTAACCACACATGCTATCAGTCAATGGTTCAGATGATTATAAATCAATTTTTTGGAGGTTAAGTTGGGGGGGACAAGGCTGTGGAGCACAAGAGCCCATTTAATGCTAAGCACCTTACACTAGTTGAACAAACTGCCAATAACTTATGGAATAAAGGTAGAGTGGCCTGTATAAATTAAATGATAGTTGGTGGCTTTCTCAAAATTTCAGTTGGAGAGAAATTAGGTCACTATTTCGGCAAGGCGTACATGTGTTTTTTTTTTTTTTTTTTTTTTTTTTTTAGGGCTTTGCAAATTACTCTCATTTGAAGAGAAAAGTCCTTTTTCTAATCAAAAGTGGACCAATAAAAATGACTCATATCCAGTGGCTATGTTTGAAGGGCCACTTGCAGAGGTTATCTAAAATCATTTGGGGTCACTGTTGTCGGATCCAGAATCGGACAATTAGGGGCGCAAAGCCGAGTTAAAAATTGTGTTGTTATCAACCAACCCGTTGAATGGTTCACTTAATTCTCTACACATGTATTAGCTAGGAATTATATACATGTAGGCCTACACTTGATACAACAATAATCCTACTTCAATAAATAGCTCTGCATAAAATAAATCTGTTTGCTGATAGCTTACAGTATTTAACTATCCCTTGAGCCCCTGCTTTTCTGATTCTGGATCTGCCACTGGGTCAAGTTGGGAAACAACCTTTTGGTTTTCGTAGAAGCAATAATGCACACTGCAAAGTCCTATTCAATACTGTGCTAATATAGATGGTTAACCATTAAAACAACTTTTTTATGTCTTGAGAATGAAATGGATTTGAAGGCTCAAATTTCAGGACGACATTGAGAAAATACGGCCTTTCCCTCCAAAACAGGGAGGGTCCCAAAGACGATCGGAATACGCACCTTTAATGTAACTTGAGTTATATAACTTAAGTGCAATATGGACACTCACATAAAGATGGTCTTGTTAGAGGTTACCTGCAGAGGTGAAAGGTCACTTAAACTTAAAAACTATGATATGAATCTTCGTGAAGGCCTCTATCAAAGCCTGGATACTTTTATTTCAGGCAAGACTTGTGATCCATGGATCTTTTGTTTCAATTCACATGCAGGACTTGACTACAGAGAGCCTTTAGTAGATTGCCACTGTGGCATGTTTCTGATGCAATAGTGTGAAATACTGAGCAGCTCATCCACTCAAAAAAAGGTTGTAGGAAATATCAGTAAGCATGAAACAATACCAGGTAGGCCTGATCTTGCCAGTGGCATTCAAGACCAAAATATAGATGAATAGTAAGGTAAATACATCCTGTAACAAACACACATTTGAGAAGACTTTGTGCAAATAAAGTCCAAAATGTCATTGAGTGAAACGTTTGGCAATGACGACCAAAACATGAATTAAGATTCTCAGAAAAAGGTGAATTCTCCAAAATTAATATTTTAGCACCCTGTAAAGGGGACATCTGATGCACACAACAATAGTAAATCAGTTCTTTCCTCAAGCCACTTTCCTGTGTCATTTGTTATATTATTTTTTACATAAAGTTATAAAGATTACATTTTTCTTTTGTCTCTTTTGGACAATATTTTTCTTGCAATTGCCAATTAAAGAGCACTGGTGTGAAAGTAATGTAGTCTGGCAGGAACCACAGTCCGGGCTCCATAGCCGACAACGGAATAAAGCATGAAACTATGCGTGAAGAGTCAACTGAATCGAGTGCCCTAGGCCTATTCTTTACCGTTGTAGCCGGACTATGAGTACGGCAGACTATAATTCTACACCGGTATAAAATGACTGCTGCTTTATGAACCATTATGAATCATTAAAAAAGTTATTAACGTATCACTGCACGAATGATGTTATGTATTTAAAAAAACAGGTATTAACTGTAATCGGTGATGTCACAAAAGAAGAAGATACCAAACAACTGATTGACAAAACAATTCAGCACTTTGGAAAACTGGATGTACTAGTAAGTGATTGACAGAATTTACTCTCAAAGAAATTTGTGTTTGGCCACAATACTGGGCTACCAAAGTGTGTCACGTGGGTCTTGGAATTTTGCCCATGAATGTGGCTCTTGGTTTTGTTAATGTTGAGTAAGAATCATCCTTTATATGAATGTATAAAGAGAACTTCATGATAACCCCTATAACTTTTTACCTCCATTTTAGGCTTCATTAGGCCAATGAAAGTCAATGTTATGTTTCCCGTAACATTTTTTGCAAATCATAATGAGGCAACTATTTCATATTTCATTATTCGTAATTTTTAAGAAACAGCTATTTCACCAACCTTCAGCATGCTCTAATAGCTACAATATTGTATCAGACCAACACCCTATATTTAAAAATGATTTTGCAACTGTTCTTTGATTTCAAATCTACTAAAATCACATTCACAAAATGTGATCACAAGAAGAAACCTTGATATTTTTTTTTAAATACAAAATAATGAACTTTTTAGGGATTTCAGCATCTCAAACGCGGGCAGAAAATCATAACGCAGGCGGGTTACGGGAAACATAACATCGACTTACATACGCCTTACTGGTCTATTAATATGCATGTTAACCATACTACAATTGTCAAATGTGTTAAGGCATTTGGTTTTAATCATAGTGACCTGATATTGAAGTAGATGTGCATTTTCAGTAGAGGTGGGCTATAGAGGGTCATATTTGGGTCATAGTTTCAGATCACTTCGAACACAGGATAGAATGATGACTTTAATGATACTTATCCCATTTTTGAAGAAAAAAAAAAAGTGCGAAAACCAGGGTGCCCCAGGGAATAATCCAAAATGGCCGCCATATTGGCCAAAAATCATATTTTTGACCATAACTTGATAAGCTTTTGTTTAATTACCTTCATTTTTGTGGCAATACCCATGTTTTGGCCTACAAGGAATCATTCTATACAACTTCCATCTCACCATGACTTTTCATTTTCTTGATCTTGCAGTTTTAGCTTAAAATTTAACTGCGAGGGCGCTTTCCCATAAAGTACGCATCATATCAAAAATTTTAAATTTTAACTGGCGGGCCTTCATCAGAATTTTTGATTCATCATTTTCTGAGGATTAGAACTGTGTTAACTTCACCAATTTCCTGTGGCATCATTTGAAAATTTGATGAAACTCACTAACAGAAAATGCTCATCATCATCTTAATGATCTTAGTTCATTTATGATAATTAACTCATTTGGCCATGTTTCTTTTCTCAAGTTGTGTGATTTCAGCTGAACTTTGGCAAATATTTATCTTGTATCCCCCGGTGCAACAGCCTTTATTTTTAGACCTTACGTTTTAGTATCATCTGTGTCCGGCAATCCTCTAGCGTTCGGGGTTTTATTATTTTCGTGTTATAGGCTGCCTCTAAAGTGTACGCTTTATTCCAAAAGTACTTTACTGAATACAGCTACACTTTACTTAGGCCGACTAGTCTCACATTAGCGGTATAGGATATCGCGAGGATGGCCAACATTTTAGCGTGTGTTCAGTATCATGGGTCCTTCATGCGCTAATGGGGTCTTCAAGGTTTTAATTTTGTGGTTTTGAATTTTGATAGCAAAATAAAGAGATGACTCCTGTGGGTCATATTTATACCAAAAACAATATACACACATGTAGAGTTCCGATTATGAAATTTTGCCATAGATTTGTGTTGTGGATGCAATGTGTCATTGGCGATCAAAGTTAGCGGAGCCCGTTTGACCTGGCAACGGTTTTTTTTCTAACGTGCTCTACACAGTGAATAATCATTGCATTCCTAGCTTACGCCAGGTATGAATTTTAATGACGAGAATTTCATTTCCAACTCGGATACAAGTTTAAACTGGTTTAGAAAATTGGATTTAACTTGTTTTTCAATTGGAAGTGATAGAACCAAAATTCCAATTATATTCCACTCATTTTCAGACAATGCAGATTAGGTCATTTGTTTTGCGTGCATTGCAGTGTTTTGTTATATCTTACAATTCTGATAAATTGATATATCAGAATTCCACACCACTTGGGGCTCTTATATCCAATACAAAGGTTATTTCCAGTTTTGTCTTGTTTTGGGGGTAATGCCTTTTGACCTTCCCTATCATTCACCTCTGGATCCAGTGGCATAGCCAGCTTTTTTTCAGGGGGAAAAGGGGGGGGGCACATAATTTTCAGGGGGGGAGCATATCTTAAAATTTGTTAGTATTAGTATATGCCTATGTAAATCATAATTTTTCAGGGGGGGCTAGAGGGGGGCAAGATTCCCCACAGGCGGCAGCTGCCCCCTGGCTATGCCACTGTCTGGAATCTTCATTTCTAATAAAAAAGAGAACCATTTCAATCATGAAAGCACAATTTCACCATTGTGATGGGTTACAACTCAAAAGTATTTGACATTGTCCCAATGACCTTGTATAAGTTCCGATTTGAGTGCAAGAAGTGTGATCAAATTTCCTTTCGGAGAGGCAAACCGAGGAGAAGCGCACAGTAAATCGCACCGTGGAGCGTTACAACAACCTGGGAGACAGGCTGACTTTCCGACGCGAAGAACTGGAGGCCAACCTCAACCTGGACAAGCTGTTCGCAGAGCGCTTGCGCACCCTGCGCACTCAGCTTGATTGGGTGATGTCTATGGAGCAACAGCTCGACAACCAAGAACCCCTGAGTAAAGATATCAGTACTTTGGAGGAACAGTACAATAATATGAAGGTTAGTGGCTATTGACAGCCAGTAGTCCATCAGTTTTTACCACTGATTTCTTATATCCCATAATGCATTGTGAAGTGACCTGATGACATCACAATAATGTAAATTTGCATACATGTGTATCATGGGTTTGATGGCTGCAGACCATGTTGATATGCATATGGAAGCATAAGTATCTATGATTGTAAACCTAGGATAGCAAAGCCTTTTCTTGGTTTTATGATTCCTTATATGGGGTTTAGCTTTGTAAGCCCAAGATAAGGCTCCTCATCTAGGGATAACAGATCTAAATCCCAGATAACAAACGTAGACTCCAGATATGGCTGTAAACCCTGGATAAGGCTGTAAAACCAGGGTAAGACGCATTATCTGGGGTTTACAAGCTAAACTCCAGATAACAAACCTAAACCTAGGATAATGCTGTTAAAGGTGATCCACATTACTCGGACGGCATATATTAAGCTATATACCAATGGAAAGCTTATGACTTCAGGATGCCAAAAATATCTTTTCCAAACAAAAATAATCGTATAATATAGCCGCTATAAGCCAAAAACTAACCCTATATTTCATTGCGATTTTATGGCCCAAAAAATACGCTTAAGCTTCCTTCTCTGACCTTGGCAAATTCGTGTGACGTAGGCGATTGCACAAGTCTTGTTGCGCAATGCATCTTCCAATGTAAAGGAACCCCAAATCGCTCCTCTTCTCCTGTTTTGAATTTCGCCAATATAGCGATAAATGTTGGCTGACTAGGTTCCTTGATCTCTGTAGATTGGTAATTATAATTCCCGGCTTCATAAGTGTGCAAGAAATGTGAAAAAATCGCTTGAATTCTCATCGCTTACGATGAATCATGAGTAGCGAGCAGAGCTCAGAGGCCGCTGTGTTCACACGAAAGTGTGAGATTTTGACCACCACTCGTGCTCCTGGAGCATGAAAAATAAATAGCTGCCCTTTGAGGTTAGTGAGGGAGACCTGCCCCTGGAGCATGGGTGGTGGGCAAAAACTACCTCATGCGTATAAAGACACGGCTCTTCCATTGATTTACGTTACACCCTCTTTTGCTAACCGATGGAATTGTATGAGGTATAGGCGCTATCAGGGGGAGTAACAGAAAATATCTTAATCTACTTTTCTCAGACCGGGAAACAGTCACACAATTACGGTTATTGAACCTTTTTTTTAATAAATCACTGTTGGCTTTGCTATTGGGTTTCCCGTAAAGTCATGGCTCATCGAGCGTAACATGGCGGTAATTACTTTGACTAGCGACAATTTGTTAACCATAATTGCAGCAATACTGTGAAGCAAGGAATTCAGTATGTATAAAATGCCGACTGAACCACCTTTATCTCTGTGGGATAGAGCCATCAAATCTACCAGATACTTCAACAGATAGTTATCTGTATCTGTATTGCTCATAATTCTGATTTAGTTTAGCAAATTTTAGAGAAAACAATGGTAAGTCTTCGAAAGCGCAGAAGCGAGCGATACAAATGAATGGGATTTTGTTTACTTGCATAGACGATTACACAATCGGTGACGTCACCACCTCACAGCGCCCAAGTCAATAATATTGACTTTCGCTGAAGTGGTGTTGCTTGAAAGACGATTTTCATTTTGGCGCTTGTAACCAAATTGTGAGTAGCATAAATATGACACCATTACATATAAAATCGCGATAAAATAAGCTTTCCATTGGTATATAGCTTAATATATGCCGTCCGAGCAATGAGGATCACCTTTAACCCAAGCCAAACCCCAGATATGGAATTGTAAACCCAAGATAAGGTTTTAATATCTTAGGTTTGCGCTTGTTATCCAGGGATAAGGCGAAAATGAAACACTTATACTTCCATATACGCATGCGTATTTGCATTGATGTGATGTCATTAGGTCACTTCAGATTGCATTATGGGAATGCGTAATTAGTTGATCAAACTCATCATGTTCTCATCATTACACATTATAAATGCAAGCTTGGCTATTTCCTATTCCACTTAAATAAGTTGCAAGAAATTTTAGGGTTGTATTAACTATGTTTGAAGTACAAAATAATATAATAATCTTTGCCAGATGTATGATAACTGAAAATATATAATTTTAAATGAAGTGCATAAAACTTGGAATGAATGACACGTTAATGTTATATGCAATTTTTTGTTTTTTTCCTTAACTGTAGTCCCAATACACTGAGCTTAGCGACAACAAGCCAGGAGTCGATGACACCCTGTCGGGAACCGATTCCTTCCTGCGTGAGCACAAGGATCGTCTCGGACCAGAGCAACAAGACCTACTCCAGCGGGGATCGTATGACCTGCGCTCGCACTTTGACCAGTCCAACTACAAGGCCCAGGATTGGCTGAGACAAATGAATGACCAGGTGGGTGTCACTTTCCAGACAATAGAGGGCGCTCTTGAACGTTAATTTGAAATAAAAGTTGTGTCCCTTTTTTGTTGTCGGTGGAATTGACACCCACAGTAGTCATTCAATTTGTCTTTATCTATGTCAGTCATTAAATAGGGAGTTAAATTTATACTCTTATTAAATAGGGTCTCTACTATGCTGGACAAAGTGAAAGCCCAAAGTTTGAATGGGAGCACTAGCATAGAAAAATTGCATAGAACTGTAGTTTAGCAAGTTAATGCAAAATAGTTGATAGGGGAAATTGGAAATTTGCTGTTAAAAAGAGGGTTGAGGTTAGCAAAAGTTTGGTTTAGATAGATAGAAGTATGTTTTATAGTTGGTAAGCAATTGTAGATCTAACATTAATCACAACTTAGATTAGTGTTGTAGAAGTTCAAATTATGAAGTAGTTAACATGTTTAATTTAATTGTTTTTAACTGCCAATTTTGCACCTCATTAAAATGAGAAGACTAAAAGTAGCAGCCATTTAGGCATCAATACATGCCCTATATTATTAACCAACGGGCTCAATCTAGGAGGTCCTGAAATTGCGATAGTTTCTAAATTTGTGTATTTTTTTTGCTGAAGACAGATGTCCTTACAAAACAGCATTTCAATGAGCTTTTAAAATGGGACAAAATCAGGTAAAATTTCATCTAAACTTAAGACCTGGACCAGGCCATAAGGGGCTTTGCCACAAACATATTTAGGACTTTAAACATACCTGAAAAAAGGGCCCTGAATTCTTGCCAGGCTTCAGCCCAAAAATCCTTATATGGTCCTGAATATACATGTGAAAAATTATCCAGAGATAGAGATGTCAGTTTTCATTTTTTATAATGAATTTTAAAAAAATTGGTCCTAATTTCCATGTTCTTACTTATTTTAGCTCATTTTGAGGACTTTTAACCTAAATTCACATGCATTGACATTTCTAAAAGTTTCAGACTTTATTAAGTGGTAGCTGCTGGCATATCTGATTTTAAATTATGAACAAAAGTTCAAGTATCTTTTTAAAGTTTATGATATATGTTATCATATAAAATATTATGTAAGCATATAAAATATTTAGCAACTAACTTTGGCAATTATAGGTGTAGGTAAGGTTTTGAGTCAGGTGGCAGTTAGATGCAACTGGGCACCAAAGTATGCTTGCCACAATATTTGTGTAGATATAGATTATGCTACTAATATTTAGAGAATTAGAGAATAAAGGTATTGTTTTTAGCCTCTGATGTGTATCAATCGTGTCATATCACACAGGCGATAGCATTATTTTAAGTAGAACAACAACAAGGCACAGCCGAGTTGTTTTATAGATTATGCAACTAATATTAGACTCATTATCCACCTATCCACTATTGGTCAAACTCTAACCCTTAATAGATATAGACACTAATCCCCTAACCTTTCTTCTGTAGTTGTCACTGCTACGTGAAACCCAAGAGAAGATCGAAATCCTCCATAATTTGGTGGACTGGGTAACTGAGATTGAGGCTCAGTTGGGCCAACAGCAGCCGATGAGTGAAGAGATACGACCTCTTAGTGAGCAGCATAGACAGCAGAAGGTGAGTTGGCAATTAAATCCTTTGCTTTGTCTTTTATGTACTGATCCAAGAAGGCTGAATTTAAGCTTTGTATCAGGTGGTCTTCGTAAGTTCAACTGCTCATATCATTGCTTGCCTTGTTTTTAGATATGGTAACTAAAATGGCTTGAGGTATATATAAATAAGCATTATCATAAATATAAGCATAATTATAAATAAGCATTTCTAGTTTTTGTCATTTTACAGCCACTGCTGTAGTTGTCATTCACAATAACAAGCAAATCCAAGTTTTAAAGGAGAACCTGTATCAAGAATAACTTGCATAATATACGCTATAAAAACAATTATTGAACACATATGGAGTGGTTTTATGGGAAAACGGAATTATAATAACCATAAAACGAATTAAAAGCATTTTGTCTGACCATGCGCTATTTGAAATTCGCGCTACTGTATATGGGATATGTATTTGTGTTATGCGATACGGACGGCACAGTAGCGTCATACATCTTCACGCATGATGCTTTCATAATGGGTATTTCCTATGGCATGTATGACATAAACGTGCCGGTCGCATCGCATAACACGTTATTACTCTAGTAGCTCATGGTGGTTTTGTATGCATTATATGTCCAGAGCTAAACTCTTCAGGAATCCACTAATTGAAGGTCCAGGAACAACATTTGGTTGGTAACATAATTCTCACTGACGCCGAAAATACTGAAATGGCCACGCCCCTTTTTGGGGGGGTCACGCCCCTTTTGAGCGAAGTACTACTGACTGTATTTTTTTTTTTTTTTTTTTTTTTTGTCATTTTACAGCCACTGCTGTAGTTGTCATTCACAATAACAAGCAAATCCAAGTTTTAAAGGAGAACCTGTATCAAGAATAACTTGCATAATATACGCTATAAAAACAATTATTGAACACATATGGAGTGGTTTTATGGGAAAACGGAATTATAATAACCATAAAACGAATTAAAAGCATTTTGTCTGACCATGCGCTATTTGAAATTCGCGCTACTGTATATGGGATATGTATTTGTGTTATGCGATACGGACGGCACAGTAGCGTCATACATCTTCATGCATGATGCTTTCATAATGGGTATTTCCTATGGCATGTATGACATAAACGTGCCGGTCGCATCGCATAACATGTTATACACTAGCGCGATTTTTAAATAGCACATGGTCAGACAAGATGGATTTAATTCATTGTTAGGGTTATATAATTCCGTTTTTCTATGAAACCACTCGATATGTGGTCAATAATTATTTTATAGTATATATTGTTTAATATTGTTCGTTGTACGGGTTCTCCTTTAAGTCCAATGAAAGATGTGTTTTGTAGGAACATAGTTATATATATTTTTATATATTGACAAGAAATAGAGTGACTATGAATATCAAATTTTGAAAATCAAAATGAAAGTTTGCATGTTTGTCTGCACTGTTTTTTTAAACAAAAAAGTGTATTAGAAATTAAGTTTTTTTTTTTTTTTTTTTTCATTAATCATCCCTCATGCAAGTACAATTGGGTAATTTTAGCGACTTTTCAATGTGGACCACAACCACAACCGTTGTCAACTATATATATTGCCCAATTTTGCTCACGGTCACAATTTTTTTACGGGCTGCCGTTTGAGAACGGAAAGGAATTTTAATTTTCTGTTTGTGACCTACCCTTAGCTACCCCAAAAATTATCCCTGAAGAGAGTTAGAGCAAATTCCAAGGTGTATGGTGACCTCCCTTCCTGTTTTGGCATGAAAACCATATGAATTCATTCGTAATTGTATAGTGCGCGATATGGTGTAATCAGTTTTTAACAATTATCTTAAAAACCTTTGACTTCTGGATATAAAAATGTATTACTGACCCCCCATAATGTGGCCATTCCGCACATTTTGAGTGGTCTCTCAACCTTCTAGGTCCAACTGTTCTGTAGATACAGTCAGTAGTACTTCGCTCAAAAGGGGCGTGACCCCCCAAAAAGGGGTGTGGCCATTTCAGTATTTTTGGCGTCAATGAGAATTATGTTACCAACCAAATATTGTTCCTGGACCTTCAATTAGTGGATTCCTGAAGAGTTTAGCTCTGGACATATAATGCATACAAAACCACC
Source organism: Ophioderma brevispina (assembly GCA_023653785.1). Taxonomy (NCBI): domain Eukaryota; kingdom Metazoa; phylum Echinodermata; class Ophiuroidea; order Amphilepidida; family Ophiodermatidae; genus Ophioderma; species Ophioderma brevispina. Next base: position 11,845 of record JAMKCH010047321.1, on the reverse strand, counting down.
ATGAGCTACTAGAGTATTATACACTAGCGCGATTTTTAAATAGCACATGGTCAGACAAGATGGATTTAATTCATTGTTAGGGTTATATAATTCCGTTTTTCTATGAAACCACTCGATATGTGGTCAATAATTATTTTATAGTATATATTGTTTAATATTGTTCGTTGTACGGGTTCTCCTTTAAGTCCAATGAAAGATGTGTTTTGTAGGAACATAGTTATATATATTTTTATATATTGACAAGAAATAGAGTGACTATGAATATCAAATTTTGAAAATCAAAATGAAAGTTTGCATGTTTGTCTGCACTGTTTTTTTAAACAAAAAAGTGTATTAGAAATTAAGTTTTTTTTTTTTTTTTTTTTCATTAATCATCCCTCATGCAAGTACAATTGGGTAATTTTAGCGACTTTTCAATGTGGACCACAACCACAACCGTTGTCAACTATATATATTGCCCAATTTTGCTCACGGTCACAATTTTTTTACGGGCTGCCGTTTGAGAACGGAAAGGAATTTTAATTTTCTGTTTGTGACCTACCCTTAGCTACCCCAAAAATTATCCCTGAAGAGAGTTAGAGCAAATTCCAAGGTGTATGGTGACCTCCCTTCCTGTTTTGGCATGAAAACCATATGAATTCATTCGTAATTGTATAGTGCGCGATATGGTGTAATCAGTTTTTAACAATTATCTTAAAAACCTTTGACTTCTGGATATAAAAATGTATTACTGACCCCCCATAATGTGGCCATTCCGCACATTTTGAGTGGTCTCTCAACCTTCTAGGTCCAACTGTTCTGTAGATACAGTCAGTAGTACTTCGCTCAAAAGGGGCGTGACCCCCCAAAAAGGGGTGTGGCCATTTCAGTATTTTTGGCGTCAATGAGAATTATGTTACCAACCAAATATTGTTCCTGGACCTTCAATTAGTGGATTCCTGAAGAGTTTAGCTCTGGACATATAATGCATACAAAACCACCATGAGCTACTAGAGTATTATACACTAGCGCGATTTTTAAATAGCACATGGTCAGACAAGATGGATTTAATTCATTGTTAGGGTTATATAATTCCGTTTTTCTATGAAACCACTCGATATGTGGTCAATAATTATTTTATAGTATATATTGTTTAATATTGTTCGTTGTACGGGTTCTCCTTTAAGTCCAATGAAAGATGTGTTTTGTAGGAACATAGTTATATATATTTTTATATATTGACAAGAAATAGAGTGACTATGAATATCAAATTTTGAAAATCAAAATGAAAGTTTGCATGTTTGTCTGCACTGTTTTTTTAAACAAAAAAGTGTATTAGAAATTAAGACTTATTCAAAACAGCTTATTCGCCATTGCAGCTGTAGTTTGTCAAGCCATGTAGGACTTTGCTAAACTGAACCAAGTTGTCATCATAACCCAAATTCATGAAATGCTTGATTTGAACAGCTTTAAATATTTTGTCATTCAACTGCATGTTATTTGTATTCTTGATAAACTGTCCATCTTTCTGCCTCTTTTATGTTTTCAACTCTTATCTATCTGCCAAATTATTTGAATATAGACATAATTTAGTGTGCATCACCTAGATAGAAGGCTTCATTGTTTATATGCATGTATTTCACCTTTCAGGAGATTCAAAAGAAAATACGACAAAGAGATGAGGTAAAATGAAATGGTAGCAAATTGCACGGTTATCACACATTGTCCATGGTGTATCACTCCTATGGATCCAGGGTCTATCATACATGCTTGGTGGTCATCATCAGAAAGCTTTCCCCTGCAAAATATTTTTTATTTGCATTTGCACTAATTTTTGCTTTTCATTTTGCACCATGCCCATTTTGAATTGCCATTGGTGTTGTAGTCGTTATTGTTGTTGAAGATGTCTGTTCCGATTTAACTGTACGCTATTTCTTCTACTTCATACAAGAGCTTGACACTTATATTCACCCACAACCAAGTTTATGCTGATTGTATGATAGACGCAATAAAACATACTGCAAATTTTGCCCTATAATGGTTACCCATTGAAATGGTAGTTTTTGCTCTATATATAGTGGGAAAGAAATGCATTTCGAGGCTGAAATTTCGGGATGACAATGAGAAAAATATGATCTTTCATAGAGTATAAAAACAATTTTTGGGTAAATGAGGTTGTCCTAAAGATGATCGGAACAAACACCTTTAACTATTTACCAGTTAAGATTAGGAGTTGTGTATATTGATGAGAGGTTAATGGCTATGGAGTGATGTCATAGCTTTCGCGCAGCTATTGTGCATGCGTATCGCGCACGCTGATTTTGTACGATCGCAATTACAGCTGCAGTTTACTGCAATTTGCACGTTTAAGACTGTGTGAAAGTTATGACGTCACTCTTTAGTTCAGGCCGGACGAAGCATAGACACAGTTTGACTTGAGTGTATTGACAAAATTCATGACACTTGCACAATGGTTTTAATGCAATAATAACATAAGCCCAGTAGAGGTGAGTGACTTTGTGTTTGTCAAACGAACAAGTCTACCTTGATTTTCATCAATGCTTGAGGAGCACACAATGTCCAATCATTAACCTTGTTCATAATCATTGATTAGTGCAAATATTTTTAATTAAAATTTCAGTAGAAACATAAAAATAGCAATTTCTAAAATGGTTTGTGAGGTAACAAAAATTGTAGCACAATAAGTAAGCCAATAAGGTTCCTTGTTATGTGGGACACATTCATGAATAGCTAACAAAGGGTAAAATAAATAGTTCTGGGTTTATCCCCGCCATCCTCCCTTGATCCCAATGCTTTGTATTCAGGTTAAATCTTGTTTGAAATGGAATTTAAAATAAAAAAGAATTTCACCATCAAATCACATCCTCAGAAGAATGTACTAAAATTTTATCAAGTGCTCTAATTCAGACAATTTGCAGATTGTACAACCATTTAGAATAGAATACACAGTCCAAATCATAACTCTCCTGTTGATAACTCTTCTCCTGGATACTCCATTTTTTGTAGGTTGTTTTATAGGTACTCAAAATTTTATGAATTGGTAGATAGTACAGCCATTTTGGAATATTCAGTCCTTTTCACAACTTTCTTCCCTGATACACAATTTTCCTTGTAATCTGTAGGGTGTATGACCATTTTGAATTCACAGCCCTGTTCATAACTCTCCTCCTGTTTATAACTCTCCTCCTGGACACTCCATTTTTTCTTTTGATTTACAACCATTGTGAATACGCAATACCGTACCTAACTAACTCTCCTCCCGGGTTCTACCACTTTTCTTTTAACTTGCGTTGTTGTAGAAAGAAAATATTTTGGAAAATCTCAGAATAGAAGAACTTCATATAGAAGTAAATTGGCAGAAAACTATAAATCCCACTTTCATATTTTAACCAACAAATATGATAAATATATTTCAAATTCAACATTTTTGTATGTACTATGACACAATTTAGTATCAGATGAGAAAATTAGCCATACTTCAATGAAGGTGGAACAAAGATGGAACTAAACGAAATGAGAAATATATCTATTCTGATATTTGAATATTTCCGTACAACAACAGTCTTTAACATGTGTAGTATGAAACAAAAATGGGTGTTCCTCAGTTCTGAAGCATTATGGAGGCTAGGTAAAAGGGTCACGGGTGTATTTATCAAGTAATACCTTTGTGGGATTTGCACATTGCACAAAGCATCAATTTTGCACAGGGTAATTAATATGATTATGTAATATTTCATCATTGAAGGCTGAGAAGGGCAGTTCTAAATTTGAAAATTGTTAGGGGATGACTTTTGTTCCAATCTGGTATTTTTTTTTCAACAGAAAGGCAAACTTTTGCTTCTGAAATAGCATGAAAAAAATACTGAATATACAAAAAGTAGCTCAGCTTTTTTTTATTATCAATCAATGCTCTTCCTATGTATTACTTGTCTCATGGTGTTTGATAGCAGTTGCTTGATATTGTTATTTTTTTTAAAGGTTTCCAAAACGCCAGTTTTTGCATCTAGTTTTACACACAAATGGTACAGCAATAGTTTTGATCTGATTACATGCAAGTACTAACATTATTAGTCGTCATGTTCACTGCTATCTTGAGTCCCAGATGCTTCACATATTGGAACAATCCATAAATAAATTGCACAATACTTAACATTTTACATGTGGCTTATTTCAGAGCATACATGAGGACGTGCGTGCTCATCATGAACCTGTGATGTTAGCCGTACACAATGCCAACTTCTTACTAGAAACACAAACTGACAAGCTGAGCAACAGCAGCAAAGATGCTCTCAAGACGTATTCTGAAGATCTCAAGGTACGTACTGTGTAAAGTCCAGTTAATGCTAGACTGACCCTAGTATAGTCCCACCTGTTTTTAACCTAAAATTAGCTTGAATTTATAGGGGGTGGGATTATAATGGGATTTCAGCCTATCATGAAATACACAAGCATCAACATTCAGCCTTTCAGTGCTTAACTTATTTGAGATATTTTCAAGTGTCAAATGAGGTGGATCAACAAAGAGCTGTAAATGAACTGAAGCATGAACCGAATTGATTTTGTAAAGAAAATCACAAAAATATACTACTAAAACAGTAATGATTGTAGCACAAATTGCATGTAATCTTATTGCCTTCCAGCAAAAACAAACTTTTGGTGGGATTATAATAGAATTTTCTACTATTCTTCAGATTCTTTCAAAACTGGATGTGGGATTATAATCGAGCATGGGACTGTACTCGGGTCAGTACAAATTGTGAATTGATTAGTTTGAACATTATTGATAACACAATTTGCTGATGGTCACTTAGGTTAAAATGCACTGAAGTTACAATATTCCTTATCAACATGTGTAACTTGACTGCAGATCAATTAAAATTCCCAAATATTGTTGTACAATATCCTCTGTAGACACGATATGAGAGAGTCCAATTCTGAATCCGATGACCGAATGCAACAACTCAACACCAGCGTAGATGAACTTGCAAAGTTTGAGCGTGAGTTCTCCTCCTTTGAAACATGGCTGCGTGCTGCGGAACGATCACTGGACTCCTATCTCATGGACATTGCACGTGACCGGGATGGTCTTCAGAAACAGGTGTCCAAAATACAGCCTTTTAATGAGGATGTAGTGTCCCATTCTGCCGACCTACGCTTCATCAATATGTCTGGAAAGAGGTTCTTGGAGGAGACTAAGGTCAGTCTTAAGTTGTCGGCTAGAATTTCTTTGATTTAGATTTTTTCCTGTAAAATAAAAGATTAGCATGAATTTAATATGCAAGTTCAGACAAAAAAAAACTAATACCATGAATAAACAAACGAGACTGGCATTTTGTGATTCCAGCACCTTCTGTTTTATTAATTGTTCAATAGATATCCTTGAGAAAAGCTTATTCCCAAAATTTAAGTTAATTCCGATGTTGCGGTTTTGTGTTTTGAAGCAATGCTTGTGTCCCATGGTCCCATAGGCCACTGTGCTGTAATTTGTCCGTTTACAGACAGAAAATACAAAATTGCAAACTTCTTACAGATACTACCGAATTTGCATGTAAGATTAGGTACACATGGATTACTAAGGCTAACGGTTCAGTTGATATAAAAATCTCAACTTTTTTTAGATAAGTCGGGGGGACGAGGTTGTGGATCATGAAATGCCCCTTTAATATGCAAGTTCAGAGAGAACCTTGCCAATTCTTTTTGAACCCAAGCTTACTATAATCAATATGCAAACTGTAAATCTAAGTTTGTAGGTGTAAAGGAATTACAATTTCACTTTTCTGGGAATAGTAGGCCATTACTTCTTATACCCCTCCTTTTGAAAAGAAGTTGCAAATGACGCACACTGTTACTTTTGAAGAGGCGTGCTGATTTATGCCCCATTGTATCCATCTTTGTTTTGTAAAGTAAAGATATTTTCTTAGTATAGAGCCTCCATGTGTCTACACAAATTACATATATCTTCATTCTTGCTATCAGACTCATCGCTCCAGACTTGACAAATTTCGTGAAATGGTCATGCCACGGCAGTTTCTGCGCAATTTCCGTGTTGAGCCACAGAACACCATCATCGTAGACAAGCTCAGTGACATCAACGAACGCTATGAGAAGTTGAAGTTGAAATGCAACGAGCATACACAACACATCCTGAGTTTGCTGGCACTCCATGACAAGTATCGTGTATCCGTGGAAACCCTCGTGGTTTGGATTGATGATACCCAGGGTCTCATCAATGAGCTTTCTAGAGAGCCTGTAGCAGAGAGTCCTGATGGTGTTAATGACCAGATAGATAAAATCAGGGTAAGTAACTTTGTCAAATTTGTTTGAAAGCAGTTTTTTAGTTTCAGATCAGTAGAAAATATGACCATCCACCTATAAAGCTGCTTGTATATTTTGATAACTTAGTTTAGAAGCTTAATTAATTTGTATGATAACTTAGTTACAAAGATCAGGCAGTTTAGAAGATAATCTAGTGCAAAAGATAACTTGGAGATGAAAATATGTTCAGAAGATAATTTAGTTCAGAAGATGACTTTGGTAATAGATGTTCAAATCTAAGATATATTTTATCGTGATCTAGGTTGATGCTTAATTTCAATATTTTGTTATTCATGGCCGTTTCTTTGTAGGATGTTGGCAGTGATGTAGCTCGCCATCTCAAGGATGTTGAGAGAGTGAAGGCAACTGGTGCTGAACTCTCTGAAGCTCAACCCGAACTGACAGACAACATTGACGCAACTGTCAGTAAGTAGCTAATATTCTGTCAAACAAAAGGGCTCTTTTTTGTTAAATTAAATATATGAAAAGTATTGAAAAGTATAATGTAGTAAGTGCTTTAAAGAGAGATTATCTAATTGTGTGCTTTATCCAAAAGTTCTCTTAAAGATTTTTAGCATTGTTTAATTGCATGAAAAACAGTACTGGTTATTACAAACCTTGCCAGGTTCAGTGGTCCTGATATGATACCTTGTGGAACGCCTAATTTCATTATTTCATTTTCCCTTGTCTGATGATTACACATCCACTAATAACACTTAAATCACCTTCTAATGATAACTTTCAGCTGAAATTGTCACCAAATACGAGAATCTTGAGGTTTGCATATCGACACGTGGCAACGAGCTGCAGTCGGCCATGAGTGACATGCATGGACTACAGGATGGTCTGGATAACACACAAGCATGGCTGGATGATATTGATACAAGACTAGCTAGACTGTTGGGGGCAAAGGTCACTGTAAAGAAAGAACCAATCCTGGAGGAGATCCAGAATGTCAAGTGAGAATACTTGTAGGGAACGCAACACTCGCAGGGTTTTAACAGCCCTAAATTAGCCTCCTTGTTCAACTCGTTTTCAAGCTTCTTGGTCAGTACTAAATTAGGATATTTGGGAGGTGTCCAGTTAATTTTGTTGTTCTTTGGAATATTTCTATTGATTTTGAACTTTGAGTAGCACGCAAGGGCACCAGGTGCAACCTCCAAAGCAAAATAACAGCCCAAACTACTGTTTACAATTGGATATTTGCTTTAAAATTTATAGCGAAAGAAAGATTACTGGCGAATTGTCACGATTCTGGAAATAATATTGAGGCTAAATTATTCCTCTGTCATGAAAATAGAAGTTTTTCAGAGAAGTTTTGTGTTGTGAAAGGATTCAAACATGTTACAAGAGTGGTTCATCACTCTGCCTCCGATGCATTCACATATTTTTATCACGCTTGGACGGCTTTAGACACTTTGATAAAAAATATGCATCGTTGTTGATTTGTGTAAACCACTCTGTACCATGTTTGAACCTAACTGAACCACACTTTTGGAGAGGAAACCGAAAGTTCAACTCGAATTTTACTATAGTTGTCACTGGTCGTACATTTTAATTTGCCCCCAGATATTAGAGAGATACATGAAAACAATGTTACTCAGGAATGTAACTAGATAATATTAAATGTGGGCCATGAGAAAGAAACATCTGTTAAATAGGCAACTACCGCATAAGTTTTCAGTAAAATGACATGTTTTTGAATGTGTTATACTTGCATTGGATTTTTAATCGCCCCTGGCTTGAAAAGCAGAGGGGGATATTGCTAGGGTGCGAATGTCCGTATGTGTATGTATGTGTGTGGTTTTTTCGTTTGTTAGGTTTTCGTTTTTTGCGTCTCCTTTGAAAAGTTTAAGTCCGTTTTTAACCAGACTTGGGGTTAAGGTGCAATGGGTTCCTTCATATTGATGATGTCAAAGGTCATGGACAAAGGTCAAAGGTCATCTGGGTCATGTTCCAGACTGCCATCTTGGCAGGGGGATGACGCAAGTTTACGTGCAGTATTTTTATAACAACAATTACACAAATCCCTTTTAAGTCCCCCTTTTTTTACTTACCAATTACAGGTATTGAACAAGAACTAAATACCGTGGTCCAACATCACTTTCTCTTCTGAAGCGGTGCGGCAATCCAGCAATGCTCCTCACCTCGCGCTCCCAGGTTGAGAGGATTGCCGACAATATGACAACTCCTCCAAGATGTTGCTACCCTACGATGATGACCTTCACGCCATGCTGGATGTCTTGGGCAAGCTGATGGAAGACGTTGACCAGCTGGAGGATTGGCTCTTCCCGATTCTGGACACACTGGAATCTAGGGATCTTAAAAAACAGGATATTCCTGAGATTGAGAGGGCCATTCAGGTTAGTTACAACCTTATTGGTAACAATCAGATGCTCCTTTTTATTTTTTGTTAGAATTTCCTCAATCTCATTCTTAGACATTCAATCAAAAGAATTGAAACCAGGATTTGGAGATACTTGAGTTTAGTTCAGGTGGAGTAGTTCCTGCGAGAGTGTGGAATGGATTGAATTTATGCTCATTTTCAATGTAATCAGGACAAATTTTTGTCGATTTTAGATAAATTTAATTCCAACCCTTAAATATTTCACAAATTATTGTACAAAATGTTTGCTGATTGTCTTTCAAACAGTTAGAATTTTGAAACAAAAAAATTGACTCTTTGAACATAATTCACTATTTTGAATTCGTCTTGAAGATCGCCAGAACTGAAGAATATTTGACTTGAGGTGAAATTAAAAAAGTAATATAAAAAAGCAACATAACACAAAACACCCCATTAATTTACCAGTTGCCATCTTGTTTCAGAACACAACAAGGGAGGTGGACAATCACATGCCAGAGTACAAACGCATCAAGCGTGTAGCCGATGAACTAATCAAACACCCGCGAGCACGGGATGCCAGCTTTGTTCAGGACCTGATGAAGAACCTAGATAGAAACTGGCAGACCATGGAAGAGGCCTTGACCAGACTGTAAGTGTTTGGGATTACATGAAATGAGTCTTTGAGGTAGAATTATGAGAAGTCTAGTACACAGTGGTTTAGCATTTCTGGGCATAATTTTATGATAATCGGTCAAAGCAGCTAAATAGGCAAACATGCATAACTACAATATTTTGTTAATGATTTTATTGTTTGGCTCTCGTTTTCAGCAATGACTATCTGCAAGAAAGGACAAGACTAAACGACAAATATCGCAACAATGTAAAGGTCGTCAGCATGTGGTTGGACAGTACCGAAGTCAAGTTCGATCAACTGCCAAGCATTGCTCGTGACCTGCACACACTGCAGAATCAACTGGAGCAAATGAAGGTAGGTTAACTAATGGTGTATTAGACTAATCAAGGGCAGATTTTTTGGAGGTGGGAAAGGGACCATAACCCCTTAGTACCACCCATTGGTGATCAAAAACCTCAGTGTACTGTTACAGTATTTCCGTAACTTGACCATATTTACCGGACCACTATGAATTCAACAACCTTTACAACTTTATTCCATTAAAGGTGCAACGAGAGATTTCACATATGAGGTGCCCCTAAAAAATCGAAAGTATACTTATTTTTACCCTGATGTAAAGTTGCCATCAATAATGTCCCCATCCAAAAGGATTAAGCTGAAAAATGTTTCTTTGGTACAAAATTGTGAAATTTCTAATTATATTATATTGAAATTATATTGAAATATTATGGGTTTGGGGCAAGAATTTGGGGGAGAACCACATCTGGTTCTTCTCTCCTCTGAAAGTTCTGTGTCCAATCCTGCACATGATTGACTTGATAAAATTTAATCTGTTTTACCAATTTTGGACTGCTACTTAAGGGTCTCTGCCTTTCCAAAACTCTTATACAATGTGTGGAAAATTTCCTTCAAATGGTGTATATTTTGGAAAATTTGTGTATTTTATTTATTTGTACTTGGATAATTCCTTCCTGGTATATTCTTTGTCATTTCTTTTTTGTCTCTAATTTCAGCCATTAAACCGTGAAGTGACAAACTTCAAGCCCAGAATTGACGAAACCTTTGAGCTTGGCAAATCTCTCGATGCCCTCATCCAATCAGCCGAGACTGTTGTTACCAACAGGCGGCGTTCTACTCAGGTTGCCAGTGGCAACGTGGCCCGCACTGAGCGCCGTGTGGTGGAGATACAGCAGACTTTCCAGGTGTCGGAAGGTAGGTGTAAAATGACCTGATGTCTAACTTACAGATGAAATATTTCACACAGAACTAAACATGTAGCAAAATCATAATGTGGCGAATATTGAATATGAATATACAATTTATACTCAAGAATTTGCTGTTCAAAATGGCATCCACATGGTGAATGTATTTCCCTGAGACTTCTGCTACATACCTCAGGAGGACAGAGAGAGCAATGATGACAGAAATGTGTGGTGTGAAGTTGATGGATAGGATGAAGACTGAGGACTTGATGCAGTTGTTGGGTTTGGAAGAATCAGTGGACTGGTTGGCGAAGGCGAATAGCGTACGTTGGTATGGGCACGTGTTAAGGAAGGATGACGAGCATGTCTTAAGAAGGGCTTTTGAGTTCGAGATGGGAGGTGTGAGGAGGAGGGGACATCCAAAGAACACATGGAAGAAGCAAGTGGAGGAGGAGAGTTGGAGGGTTGGGTTGAGGATGGAGGATGCATTGAATTGAGTGAAATGGAAGCTCTGAATGTGAGGTGAATCCAGCCACCCCTGTTGACGGGGACAAAACCGGATTTAAAACTTTGGTTTTACTACTACTACTACTTCCTACTGAACAAAGACAGCATAGTGCATTATGAGCATCGCTGCATGACTCCTGCCTGGTGCCCTCAATCAGGTTAACTCAGGCTGTCCCTGGGTGCAAGTGTCAAATACAGCTGATACTAAATTACCTTTTGTCATATTATTTCAGACACCGAAGTGATGCGCGAGGCCAAGGGTCTTCGCAATCGCTACAATGATCTCGGCAAGAACATCACCCTGCGTGAGGATTCCATTAAGGAGATGCTTGAGATAATGAAGCAATACCAAGACAGGAATCTTGACTTGCAGACTCAGCTTGACTGGAGCAGACCTGTCAAGGCTAAGCTACAAGAACCTATTCCTCCAATCAAGGATGTTCCTACACTGCAGGCTCTGATAGATGAACACAAGGTACTGATAGTTGAATTTGTTGATACAAGTTCTTTGGTTAAACAAAACCTAATTTACGTCAGGAAGGGCATCCGGTCAATTACCTTTTGCTCCAATAAATCTTCCCACAGTAGATATTGCTGTAAATGTGAGGTGAATCCAGCCACCCCCATTAGCAGGGACAAAACTTTGGTTTTACTACTACTATTACTAACATGTTTTAATAAAAGGTAACTGCTCTGATTTAAGCATCCCATGTTATCCATGTGATACAAGGGTCCGACACTCACATATGCCCACAGCCAAGTTTCATGGAAAGCAAACTTGGGGTTGAGATGATAGACGTGTTAAAGCATACCGTGATGCTCTTTAGATTAATGTATTAA
>JAMKCH010047320.1:0-23954 GCA_023653785.1 Ophioderma brevispina | reverse complement strand
AAGACGGGGAAGGAGAAGCTAAGAATCAGAAATTGTCCGTGTGATTTTCTTCCTCGTTTTTTGGTTGTTTGTTGGTTGCCAGTGGCGGAACGCGGGGGTGGGGGGGGGGGCAGGGGGCGCAACCCCCCAACAGAACCCCTGCCCCCCTTCCGCCCCCCCCCCCCAAATTAACTGCCTTTTGTAGCAGGTGGCCCTATGGTAGAAGGACCCAAATTTGGCCCCTCAAAAAAGCCTTGGCAGGGGCGCTGGGGCTCGTTTCGTTGCCGCGTCCCGCCGCGGCCATTTTGCAAATGTCTGGTTTACGCCACTGGTTGGTTGGTTGTAGTATTTTCCTTATTGTTAGTAGTTTTCCTATTCTGAAATAAATAGTGGCCTCTTAACTCATGCATTGCAGGGCCACCCAATACAGCCTCCACTTTATTTTACCAAAGCCCAGTGGTGTCCAATCTTCCCGAAAACATAAGTTATTTTCCCAGCGCTATACATCTGTCTGACGAAATCTTCCCAATTCATCTCAATTTCATTTTACAGCCTAGCGTGTCCATCCAGCTGACCCGTAAATCATCCTTGGAACAGGTAATTAAAAATTGTATGTTCAATGGGTCAGCTCAGTAATTTATCATACTTGTATTTTTCCTAAACAGTAAAGGTCAAATCCACATATAACCCGATTTTTCTTTTATTTCCATACCATTTCCTTCCCTATCACGTTTATGTGACATGATGTTCTATAACGTTGTGCTTTTTTTTTGATTTCCTTTCATATGTTACTAGGTGTAAAATAACAAATTGGAACTCAATAATCCAAATAAACGAAATTATTCCCAGCATTTGCAGCAATAGGGCGGCTTGTTTAGAAAAATGATCATTAGACTCTAATCAGAAAAAAGTCCTCACCTGTTTGTGACGGTAGGCGCTGACCAAAAGAGAAAGCCTGTCCCCCTGTACCCCCAAACCACGCCCTACGCAGAGGGGGGTCCACTTTCCTGCTGATTTTTAAAAATAAAAAATATCCATAATTTATAGAATTCTGACTAAACTCCACTTTTGGGTGAAGAGATTTCACCAAAGTTAAAAAAAGGAGCCTTTTTAGATCAACTTTTTACCACAATAGTGCTAACTTCTACTTGTTCCTAAGAGCCCTGCACCCCCCCCCCCCCCCCCCCCCCCCCCCAAAAAAAACTGCGTATGGCCCTGCCTTACCACTGTTGCTTGAAAATTGTGCATCGGGAAAATCTCTCCCTAATCAAAACATTGACTTAACATACTCTTCAATGCCACAGATGTAGGACAAGAAGATATGGTTCTCCTGAAACTTTTGAACACTATTATCCTAGAGTACAGAGATTCGTCGTCCTCAGAGCTCTTCTCTTTCTCTTTACATTTTCTTCTTTCTTTTTCTTTTTTATCAATTTTTCAATCTCCTTCCCCTAGGCCCAGGTGCGAGAAGCGGCAAGCCCTTGGTGATTCTCACCCGACCCACAAAGGGGAAGACGAAGACTGTCCAATTTCCTGATTTTCGATTAAAGTTTTAATACAGATTTGGAGAAAATTCGGAAAAAAGTTCCACTTTGTGGTATCATGAGTTCAAGTACCCGCTGTGAGGGACGAATATATCATGGGGAATCTACTTTAACGGAAGATTTCCCGACACCCAAGAGTCCTGTGTATTGACCTTACTTCCCTTTTCTTAATCCTCAGTTTCCTAACCATCCTGTCCTTAGTTTGTGTAGCAGGATTAATGGCTTGGTCGGCGCGCGCCTTGTACAATCCTTCGCCTCATGGGAATTCTCCCCCTCCCCCTCCCGGGGTCAGGCCATCTCTAATAGGGTAACTTTAACCGAAATGGTACAATAGTGCAATCGCACCCCATGTGTGCCTTCGACCTATGGGTGACCTTTGACCACAGACTTGTTCTGTGCCGGTCATAGTTCTACGAATTGAACCTCTGATGACCTTTGACTTTTTGGTCACTCTAAAACCCTAATAACAACGTCAACGGTTCTCCCCCTACCTTCATGCTAACTATTAGACCCTTGCCACCACCCCCCCCCCCCCCCCCCCCCTGCACCCCTCGTTGGAAGCGACGCGTATGCACGCTGTTAGACCCCCTTTTCATAATCGTTGTCACCAAACACCCATATTTTTAATTTCACCCAGTCCCCTTTTGTTGAAATTTTACCCTGTCACCGACCCTATTTGGAAAAAACAACCACAAAAGACCTCTATTTTTTAAGAAAATTTTTGCAAAAATCCCACCCAGAGACCCCATTTTGGAAAAGTTTCATATTCACTGTCGGAACCCCTTATTTTGGTTATTTTTGGCTAATATCTCACCCAAAGGCCCCTACATTTTTTCTTCTGTCACCGAATGCCCTGGGCTTGGAAAGCACGAACCTAACACCTATCCATTTCCTATTTGAGTGCCTCCCCCCCCCCCCCCTTATTAGCCCTATGTCAAAGTATAACGAAAGACATACCGACAGGCAGACAGACAGATCTTCTTTTTTAATCTACTAGGATTGCGATACGAGCAAGCTAATATTGTCTTCATCAGCCTTCATGTAAGATGCATGAGGCGCAGGTTATTGGACACGCAAATAAATTAAATATGGATATCTTTATTCAATAGTGAGTGATACGATCAAATAAAATGATTTGGTACGTAGGGGCCGATATTAATAACAATCAATCCGAATTTGACTGATAATAATAATAATACATACCTACTTATATTTTGATTAGAGTTTGCAATAAAATGCATCAGCATAAAGTCAAATAAAACATCAAACCGAAAACGGGACTTGAGAGGCCGAACACCTGCCGGAGCCTCCCAAACAACAATGTGCACGTGCGACAACCCCCAGGTGGTGGTCAACAGCGCTCAGTTACCAGGGCCCGTTTTAAATACTGCGCAAAAAATAAGCCGTCGCACTGTTGGTCTGGCTAAGTGTCTCTTTACGCAGAATACGGACGTCCGAGAGACAGTGCGAGTAACCAGAACCAGTGTTTTTTGATGACTAATGTTTTGGCGGAGTATTCCCCCGACCCAATCGGGGAGATTGGGGAGACTTTTCCCCGTAACAGATTCGGAGGGTCCACGGTATGGGTTGAAAGAGTCATTTACATCAGTCCGCTTAGTGTTTTTTTCATATCACCGTGGACCCGATAGGGTCGAGCGAACCTCGAACTATGAAGTGATTAAGCCTTAGGCTTATCCCTGTAGGGTACCTAATGCCAATCATGCATGGAGCAAAAATTTTCACCTATTTTCTCTGTAAATGATGAAAAGCCTGCAATAATTATTCACGCACAATAGCCATGTTCTATAATGTACACTAACCACGTGCAAGGTCCATGAAGGTAGTTGTTTGTATTAACAGTAAGTACATTTGTGGTGACCAGCCTGGTGGTGACCTGAGAAATTGCAATTTCGTGTACACTGAATTGCAATGGCAGTGTGTGTGACTAGTATAAGGGCCGGGGCTTGCACGGCAGGTCAATAGGTTACTTGGCTAGGAACAAGCAGACCCCTTGCCGGTTGGTGCGACATTCAGCTCTATTTCACCTTGATTAGTTTTTGTGTGTGGTGCCTAGGTCCAATCATCCTGGTAAAATCTATTAAATTCCACTTAACTTCAGTTCCAATTTTTATTTTCACCATTGATCAATACATACCAGTGTAAAAAATAGTATTAGCGGTGGGGTGACCAGCAGAGCAAAGCTCGAAGTAAGGGCCACCCTTTTATTCTGAGTTACAATACAAAGAACATACATTGGCAAAACAACGTAAACGAAAACGTGCAGAGTACAGGACAAACAAAAGCAGGGACAATACAATACATATGTGCCATAGTTGGCAAGACAGTTGATTAAGTGATGTATCATTTTTAAAGGCGCGAAAGATCTAAAATATAAATGGTACGAGAGCCTAAACCAATGTAAATGGCAAGATACAATAGAGTCTTCAAAAATAGTTTAAGTATACCACGTTGTAATAACAATTGAGTCGAATGCTCGTTTCAACAAGATGTAAATAAGACATGGTCAGAGTTCAAATATAATAGTAAATAGGTAGAAGAACTAATATATCACAGCTGTTTGGTCTCATTTATTATACTAACCCAGCATAAGAAAAAAAAACGCGCCCGCCGCCCTGACAACTCACATCCTGATCAAAATTTGAGAGAGTTTTCATCGCGGGTATATATGATTTTGCCAATAACTAGTTACACACAGAACCCCATTGGGGAATGGGCACAAAGAGGGTGCTACAACATAGAACCAAGACCCCGTAGGCCCACACGCCAAGACGCCCGCCGCTGAATTTTACTGATATGGGCATGACTCACACATATCTCTCTAAATCGGTTGTCAACACTCTGTCGCACTGGTTAAATTTGTTCTACAAAGTGAACCTTGCAAGGGGTCATACAGCTGTGATATACTATGCATCATATGCCAATAACATTAAAAATTAAATTTTAAGGGCCTGTATGCAATAAACATAAGCATGATAACCAACAATATTAAGTAAAATTAAAATTAAAATTGTTGTACGGAAATAATTATTGTTTTAACTTATATTTTTGAAGGCGACAATAGAGTACAATTTGTAATGTTCAATGTTTATGTTGTGTCTCAAACACTATCTGATTGTGTTACAGCCATATCAGTTTTTTAAAGTGTATGGTCCTATATGTATCCACAGATCTAACAGCATAGTCGTGGATTGCATTACTTGAATAAACAGCTGAGTAAAAATCTCCGGGAATAGCTTAGTATAAAATCTTGAACATAAAGTTGCTATTTGGAGCTTTAGGTATTTCCATGACATTGTCAGAGTTTTTCAGTGAGGGCAAATCAAGGTGTGTGTGGGCAAGAAAAGGCGAGTTTGAACATACGAATAATTTTCTTTTGTTTTTTAAATGGGATGCTAAAATGTAAAGGTTTTACAGTTTTGTTACGTCTGCCCACATTAAATTACAATATTGAATGTGCGGTGAGAACTAAACTGTTATAACGGGTACCATACAAGTATTCTTGGGTAAAGAGTGGTCTAATCCTAAATAAAATTCCAGAATAGTTGGAAACAATAATTTGCTACATAAATAGTGTGATGCTTCCAATTAGTGCTTCATCGAGTTGATTTCCGAGACACTTGTAGATGAACCTTTGTCAATTTGTTTGTTTTCTATGTTTATCGCTATATCTTGATAAGAGCGTTTGCTAAACCCCTATTTTTGAAAACCATAAATTTGGTTTTGTCAATATGGATTGCTAATTATTTGCCTTAGCCAATTGGAAGATTACAAGTTCACGGTTTATTAATTGTATGAGATATGGGAAATTTTTATGCGAAATCAGGAGATTGGTATCGTCTGCGGATATAATAAAAGTAAAAATATAGAGACACGCGATCTCATTTAGATATCTAATAAAGTAATGGACCAGAATTGATCCTTGTGGAACTCCGCATAGGGAATTCTTAAAAATATTTGCATTATAAATGAAAACAAATTTTTATCTTCATTAGGTAATTCCTGAACCCTCGAGGGCCAATACCACGGGACCCATAATGAGCAAGCTTAGCAGGAGCATGTTAGTATTTAACTTGTGTCAAATGCCTTCGAGAGGTCCAGCAAAATACCAACGCTATGACAGTTATTATCCATATCAGAACTATTTGTGGGTAGGCTTCCATAATGGCCATATATGAGGAACAATTAGAACGAAAACCAAACTGTGAATTATTAAGCAAGTCCAAACGTGAAATAAAATATATAACCTATTGCACGATTCCGCTCAAGAATTTTGAATTTCACCTATTTTCTCTGTAAAGGTGAAAGGCCTGCATAATTACTCACAATATCCATGTTCTATATTTAATGATGTAAGAAGAACCAAGGTCCATGAAAGGTAGTTGTTTGTGGACTAGTAAGTACATTTTGGTGGTGACCAGGCCTGGGGTGACATGAGAAATTTCAATTTCGTGTACACTGAGTTTCATGGCGTGTGTGTTGACTAGTAAGGGCGCTTGCACGGCAGGTCAATAGTTATCTGGCTAGGAACAAGCAACACCCTCCGTTGGTGGCGACATCAGCTCTTTTTCACTTGATTAGTTTTTTGTGGTGTTGCTAGGTCCAATACTTCCTGTAACATCGATTAATTGCCCCTTAACACCCTTATTGGGTGCATTTAAGCCAAGTTAACCTTTCTGTGTGGAGTTAGTTCTTGCTCTGTTAATGCCAAAAAGTCACCATTGTTTTTGACAAACCTTGTCATGTGTTCCCCCTGTTCCCTCGTGCACGCCAAACGATTGATTATTTTGGCAAAACCACTCCCAGCTTTCAGTGAGCCCAACAGTTCAGTGCAGTTGCCAGCTGGTGGTCACAAGTTTTTGAAGCTCTCTTGTGCTTAAAAAAGAAGTGTGTTCAAGGACACATTTTTACTATAACTTTGTTATTCTAGTCCTAGTTAAGTAGCACCCTCTCCTCCTACTAACAATTATATATTCATTCGCACCACATCATTTTGAAATTTTGGTTGATATTTTTTTTATTTTTTTCTGATCGTTCCTATCTTGGCCAGACCTGCCTCCAGAATAACCCAAGCAGGAAAAAATAAAGTATGCATGTAAAATAGCTAATGTTTCAGGTGAACCAGGGTGCCTGCATTGTATTCTTCGCATCCTTGGGTTATCTGGAGGCACCAAAAGTCCATTCACTTACTTCCGTGCAAGGGCCCTATTTACTCATGTACTAGAAAGAGCATTGTTACTTAGTGTCAGGGACTAGGCCCTCCATATTGGGAAGTCGCTTCGCCCCGGCCCTGGGCTAATGACTTGTCAAAGCTTGTGTGACCATGCGGTGACGAGCCTGGACAGTGACCGAAAGTTGAAGTCACGTGTGCGCGTTTATAAATAGATCAGTGAGTGGCCAGTGGGAATCCCGTACGGAGTCGGGGCCGATCTAAATTGCCTTGCTTTAGTCAGCGGTGCATAATTGTACTGCCAAACTATCATCAAATTTTTGTTAAAACCGGACATGAAGAGGATTGCACATGCAAGTCCCCGAATCATTCCACGGTGTTGCATGGCCCCGTGCATAGGCTACTTGGTACATGGTCCGCAGTCCCGTCCGCAGCTATAAATAGCGATGACCCTGCGATTGAACATGAGGTCAAGCAAGCCTCTTTCAAAAAAGGGGGGGGGATCCCGTTTTGTAACGTTAATTCATACAAAAAAAAAATACTTACACTGGAGTTGATTCTTCAACTCAACGAATTTGAGTGGAAAAATATTGATATTAAACATATTATTCGAACTTTTAGAAAATTTTTTCAAGTTTTTCATGATTCCGTGCTACCCCTATGGAACGGCAAAAACGACACTATCTTGGCCGGCCCCCCCTGGTTGGTACCAGAGAAGATGAGAAAAGGAGATGGTTCAACTGTGAAATAAAACTGTTCATCCGCCTATTCCATCTTAATTGCCTTAAATCATTGAGGATTATACTAGTTTATTCCTATAATAACTCGCATGCCGCGTGAAAGTTATGCACACGGCACGCTTACACAAGCTCATTAATTATGCCCGATGGTTGACCTCTCTGATGACCTTTGCTATAAACGGTAATGCGCAGGCCTCGATCAGGTCGCAATTGCAGTAACTCAATGGAACGATTTTGTAAGTGCAGACGAACCAATATCTATTGCCATTATAAATTTTAGTGGGTCAATGATAAATAAACTTGTTACAAATGAGATAAATGTGTCGGCGACCACATACGGCCTCCAGGGCAAATAGTTATCCCATACAATAAGACGGTATTGATCGATCAATACTGCTACGCTAATTGGCTATAAAAGAAATGTCCCCGTGCGGCTTATAAAGGTTCCGTGTGGAGGTTGTTTATAACATGTTAATATTGCGTGCCGGCTAAGACCCATTTTTGCGTGCGCTCAGGACGACTTTTAAGGAGAGTGAACGATGCTCCCGACAGCTCTCCTTAAGCACTTTATAGGAGAGCGATTTTAAGCTCCCCTTGGGAATAGGCTCTCTCCATTGTTAGCATGGTATATGCCATGAAAGCTCCCCTTAAAGCTCCCTGCGGCATTTTCCGTCGGAGGCTTTCCTCCGAGGCAATACTTGCTACTGAAACTGGGAATCTCGCCTTACATACCCCTGTCCATTAATCCGCAGAACTATTCCATTACACAGTTGTCAACGGCATTTTACACAGATTCTATACACTTTGGTCGTGAAGCAGTACAGCGAAACGTACGCTTCTGCATCACTTTACAAGTTACAGACAACTTTGACCCAAATATTTCAAAGCATTTTGGCACTTTGGACACTTTTGGACCACACAGTTTATGGATGAGTTTGGTATTCAAAATGCACTTACTTCATCATATCAGATTTCACATGAACTAACCGGATCTGTTTTAAATTGGCTAAAAATAAAACAGCCTTATTGACCTCAAAATTAAAGCAGGTTAGCTTACGAAAGGGATAAGTTGGCGGTTTTCTTTCGTTAAAAGCACTGTTTTACCTTATTTCACCATGAAAAAAATAATAATTATCGGTCATACACACGTGGAGTTCCTTACCAGTCAGAGAACTTTAGCGGGAAATTAAATTTTCAAAAAACCTTGGGTGGGTTTTAGTAAGCAGGTGGTGTCAATTACTTCCTGTTGTGAAACTTTCCCCGACTGGCCATGCTTGAGTTGGATGAACAGAGGTTACTTCAAACTTAAGTTCAATCGAGCGGCCCTTGAAAGTTACCCCAACAATGAGCTGGTGAATGAGAGTATCCTGGGTAATCGATTTTCAAAATGAGCCATCTTCTTTTCTCTCTTCTCTGGTTGGGACTAAATAAGCCTGCATTCATGCTTCCAGCATCTTTCTTTCTTTCAAGTTCCATGTCTTCTGTTTTATTCATTATTCACTAAACTCTGTCACCATTCCTTTTCTCTGCGTCAAGATTACGCCAGTGGCGTATCTAGGATGTTCATATGGTGGGGGGCCATGCGCATCTCAACCGACAGGAAATAGGTAGGGTCCAGGGCCCGCCTAGGGCCCCTGTTGGGGTCCAGGGGCGAAGCTCCGGTGGGGTCGAGGGGGCGAGCCCCCTGAAAATTTTGGGTTTTTATATTCTTTAATGTCTTCTGAGGGCTAATTTTTGTTACGATTTGTAAATTTACTTGTCGCACGCTGTCCCTTGAACTTTAAACCTATACTTTATTGCCGACAATCCGGCCTGCACGTGCCATACCTTAATTTTTTTCAAGGAACCGACGGCTCATCTCAACCGACGAGAAAATCAATTATTGGGGGGCCGCGGCCCCCCTGCCTCCCCTGGCGTACGCCCTGATACGCCCGTTGTTCCCACCAACAGAACCATCACCATGCGCAAAGCTACATACTATTACTAGAACGAGTTATACACCCATCGAATCAGCTTTGCTGGGGTAACTTCAAGGACCGCAATGGAAATAAGTCTACTTTATATGTGTGCTTTTTGTGTTTTTTATCCTTGGATTTTGCCTGATTAAAACAAAAAAAACCAACAAAAATGACATAAATGCAGGTCACGTGGGAATTCCCCAGTAACGAGTCGTGGCCGATCTAATTGCCTTGCTTGTCCTCGGTGCATAATTGTACTGCAAAACTATCATCAAATTTTGTACAGCACCGACTGAGAGGATTGCAACATGCAAGTCAACGAATCATGCCACTGTGTTTGCAGAGGACCGTGGCAGAGTTGCGTACCTGTATCTGGTCCGTCCGCAGCCCCGTCCGCAGTTATAAATAGCGATGACCCTTCGATTGAGCATGAGGTCAAGCAAGCTCGTTCAAAATGGATCCCGTTTGTAACGTTATCAAACAAAAAAAAATCTTACAACCTGGAGTGATTTCAACTCCACGAATTTTGATTGGAAAAATAGTGAATATTAAAACATATTTTTCGACTTAGAATATTTTGTCCAGTTTTTCATATTACTGCTAAAACCGAGGAACGGGCAAACGACAACTATCTTGGCCGGCCCACCCTGGTTGGGACCCAGAGAAGATGAGAAGAAGGAGATGGTTCAACTGTTAAAGAAAAATGTTCATCCGCCTATCATCTTAATTGCCTTAAATCATTGCGTTATTCTACTAGTTATTTACTATAATAACTCCATGATGTGCCGCGGTAAAGTTATGCACACGGCACGCTTACACAACAAGCTCATTAATTATGCCCTATGCTTGACCTCGCTGAATGACCTTTGCTATAAACGGTAATGAGCATGCTCAGATCAGGTCGAAATTTGCAGTAACTCAATGGGACTATGTTGTAAGTGCAGACGAACCAATTATCGATGGCTCATTAAAATTTTAATGGTGCAATGAATAAATAAACTGGTACAAATGAGATCAATGTAGGCGGCGACCACATATACGCCTCCAGGCAAAGAGTGATCCCAACAAAAAGACGATTTGATCGATCAATTCTGCTATTGGCTATAAAGATTTCTCCCGTGCGACTTATAATGTTCCGTGTGAAGAGGTTTGTTATTAAAATGTTAATATTGCGTGCCGGCTAAGACATTTTTGGCGTGCGACATCCAGGGCCTGATTTAAGAGGGTTAGAGACGATAGCTCCCCTACAGCTTCTCCTTAAGCACTTTAATAAGAGAGCGTTTTAAAGCTCCCCTTGGGAAATGCTGATCCAATGGTTAGCACTGGTATATTCCATGAAAAGCTCTCCCCTTTTAAAACGCCCTCCCTGCGACAGGTTCCGTCGGAGGCCTTTCCTCCGAGGCAATACATTTGGCTCCTGAAACTGGGAATCTTCGCCTTAACATCCACCTGTCATAAATCCCGAACTTATTCCCAATTACACGTTTCACTGGCTTTACACAGAGTCTATCCAACTTTGGGTCTTGAGATACAGTCGAAACGTCCTTATCTTGGCATCACTTTTAGCAACGACACGTTACAGAAGACAACTTTGACCCCAAATTTCAAAGCATTACGCACAATTTTTTTTTGGCACTTTGGAGACACTTTTGGACACAAACATGTCTGATAGTTTGTATTCAAAAGGCACTTATTCATTCATCATATCCACTATGTCACAGGAACTAACCGGTATGTTTAAATTAGGCTAAATAACAACATCTTTATTGACCTCAAAAACATTCAATCAAGTTAGCTTACCGAAAAGGGCTAATTTTTGCTGTTTTCCTTTATCGTTAAAAAAGTCCCTGTTTTCCCTTATTTCACAATGAATAACATAAATACTTATCGGATCCCATAACAAACGTGGAGTTCATTACCACCATACTTTTTAGCTGGAAAATTAATAAACTGTTTTAGTAGCATGTGTCAATACTTACTTCCTGTGTGAAACTTTCCCGACTGGCCCAGTTGAGTTGGATGAACAGATTATTCAAACTTAAGTTCAATCGAGCGGCCCTTGAAGTTAACCATCCCCAACAATGAGCTGGTGAATGAGGGTAATCCTGGGTAATCGGATTTCAAATCGAGACTCCTTCTTTCTCATCTTCTTCTGGTGGGACTAAATAAGCCTGCATTTCCAGATTCCAGCATCTTTCTTTCGTTCAGTCCATGTGTCTTCTGTTTTACATTATTTATTCATTATTCACTAAACTCTGTCACCAATTCCTTTCTCTGCGTCAAGATACGCCTGGCGTGCTAGATTTTCCATATTGTGGTGGGGGGCCAGTGTCGGCAACATCTCAACCGACAGAAAATGGATGGGTCTAGGGGCCTCCTTAGGGCCCCTGTTGGGTCCAGGGGGCTAATCCCGGGTGGGTCAGGGGCGAAGCCCCTGAAAATTTTGGGGTTTATATGCTTAAAGTGTCGTTCTTAGTGCTAATTTTTGTACGCTTTTGTAAAATTTACTTGCCAAAGGCTGTCCATTTAACTTTAAACCTCTACTTTTTGCCGACAAACCGGCCTGCAAGTGCCATGACCATGAATTTTTCAGTGAACCGCGACGGGCTCTCTCAACCGACGAAATCAATTATTGGGGGGCCGCGGCCCCCCGGCCCCCCTCTGGCTACGCACTGACTACCCCGTTCCCACCCACCAAACCAGAACCAATCACAATGCGCAAAGCTACATACTATTACTAGAATCGAGTTACTACAACACATACTACAACCCAACAAAAACCCATCAAGCAGCTTGCTGGTACTTCAAGGACCGCAATGGAATAAGTCTAACTTTATATGTGTGCTTTTTTGTGTTTTTTTATCCTTGGATTTTGCCGAATACATTTGCAATGAATAAATTGGCTCACTAATACAAACCCTCAGATTGCATAGCAGCATGTTTTGTTGACATTTTTCCTGTTCGTGTTTACCTCGCATGTACGGTGGTACGCGTGGTGTACCACCGTGGGGGTGTGGCAAGTTGCCCGCCGCTGCTCGAAAAAGCGGACGATATGGACGCAAAATATGCATTTTTCACCCTCTTCTTCTGAAAGTTTGGAACCCAATTTTCAGCCTAGAATAAATTTGCGCAAAATTAAAGTAAATTCAGTACTTTTCGATCATTTTCAGACTTAAATCGGAGCAATCACTGGACGACTTACAAATTTTGCCCTCCTCTGATCTGGCGGAAAGATTTGGAAATTCCCCTGCCCCCCCTCTGGATAGAGCTGCCTTGGGTACGCCACTGGGTGTATAAATGCGATTTTTCAACGTGTTCACATGACCATCTATAAACAAGCGTTTTAGTTACATGGCTGCAGTGACTACTCGCAAAAATTTTTGTTAAGTATTAGTTGCATAAAGTCATACAGTAAACATAAGCAGGGTTTTTCATACTATCATTTTGGGTATGAACGTTGTTTATGCCCATCGGGCTTAATAGCTGGGACAATACAACCAGAATTAGGCCACGAGATGAAGATGGTCCCCACCTCAAGCACGTTCCATTTCACACCTTGTGATAGCTTTATCAACAACCCTCAACAAATAACAATGGGCATTATTGGCAGAGCTGCTTGTTTACGGTACTCATGATATTACAATGCACAAAACCTCTTCCTTGATTTTTATGAAACTGCAGAAAAGTTTAATTCAGTATTATGTGACAATTTGGACTATTAGTAAGAGGCTTAACGTCAATTTTCAGCTCAACTCGAACGCAATCTCATTTGATGACTTTTAATCACCCTAATCCCACTTTTGAAGAAGAAATGAAACATACTCTGTCCAGCTCGAGGTATCGAGTAGCGACGCGGCGTATACAATTGTCTGACTTTAGCGCGGTGCGTAAGTAAAGCATAAGCACACGGCAACTGAAAGGTGCAATGGTATCGTGCGACGTCTTCACTTCATACTTCAGATCAGACAAAAGTATAGAGTGCCCTATATTTGCAAGCAAATACGATTACCCACCCACACCCCGCTGTGTTTGTGGTGGGCTAGCGCATGATCTTGCATATTGACAGTCGGTAGCCATGACTTTGACCTCTGGGGTCGCGATTGGCCAATTAGGCACGTCAAGGGATCATTGGCTATCATTGTGCCAATTGTGGCTTAGGGCCATTGTAGTTACAGAGGTAGGTGCCATATTATTTTCACACTATTGGCCATGTAGCCTGTGACCTTTGGGTCCGCGATTGGCAAGCGGCGACTAAGGGGGTCAGGGGCATCATGTGCCAAGTTCGGGCTTTAGGACAATGTCGTTACGGAGCAGATGCATAATAGTTTCACATTTGGCCTACTGTAGCTCGTGTACCTTTGACCTCTGGGTCAAGATTGCCGGAGTCACTAGAGGGTCATGGGCTATCATTTTGCCAAGAGGGGCTTTAGGGCCATTGCATATCCCGGAGGTAGGTGGCCATATTAGGTTTCACATATTTGCCTATGTAGCCTGTGACCTTTGACCTCGGGGTCGAGATTGGTCAAAGGCATAGAGGGGGGCAGGGGCTATCATTGTGCCCAGTCGGGGCTTTAAGATCAATTGTAGTTACGGAGCCAGATGCCATAATAGGTTTTCACTTATTGGCCTAATAGCTTGTGACCTTTGACCTCTGGGGTTCATGGGCTATCATTGTGCCAATTGGGGGGGGCTTTAGGGCCATTGCATGGAGGTAGGTGCCATATGATGTTTTCACCTATTGGCCTAGAACCCATACTTTTGACCTCTGGGTCTAGATTGGTCAGGGAACAGAATTAGCGACCACATGCCGCGAATTCCAAGGTTGTCAGCAGCGCGACTTGGTGACCGTGATTGGTTTAATTGTAGTAGGGGCGGGGCCGTGGTGTTTGAAATACTAAAATGTCAAACATGCCCTATTGATTCGAGTTTTGAACTCACAAAACAAATTGTGGGAAGAAAATGGGGGGGAGGAACTTTAGTATTCTGTGACAATTTGACTTTATTAAACTACAGGATGCCACTAAAATGTAATTTTCCTTCATAGTTTGCATCAATCACAGCATTAAACAAACTGCTTCCATGGGTGATGATTTGATCTATTGTTCAATTTGTACTCACTAAACTAGTCCATATAGAGATTTATCTACAAAATATTTCAACTTATACAGAAAAGAAACTTAATTTGTAAGTATCAGTATTGATCACCTTGGGACCAAAATCCAAAGGTGAAATGTAAAAAATCCTTCCCTTGCAGTTCTGTCCTTTGCAAAAATGGTGCAAAATTGATGTAATATTATTGACAAATAGGATCTATAAAAGGTATGTCTACGGTATCGTGTGTTCTCGGATATTTTCATGCCATAATCATGTCAAAAAAATCTGAAACTGAAGAACATCAAAATTCCAGTACAAGCAGCATGTATGGTGCAAACGTTCCGCCTGTCACAGTTACCTCCATCAGACTCTATCAGCCTGTCTTTGATATTTTAAGTTAACCAAATAATGTTATCAACATATTTTTGTCTTTTTACGTAAGAGACCTGAACTCAATAAGCAACTGAAAAGTGATAATGGAATCAAGGTCCGCTTAATTTTGACAATATTGTTCAATGACGTTAGAAGCACTTTTTGTCAATTTCGTCTGTTGCAATCATAAATGGTGTTGCTTTAGCATGGACTGATCCTTGGCCACTTTGATTTTTTCTTTCATATAAAAGAAATTGTGTAATAAATTATCTAAGTTCAAAATAGAGCAATAAAGTCAACCAAATAACAGTTTGATCACAAGAAAGATCTGTGATTAGGTCTTGCCTCATGCAAGAATGTGGTCCAGTGGATCACGTTCGCCCTCGCACGCCAAGTTTGTGGTTCGAGCCGCCGCTGGGGTCAATGTGTTTTGTCCTTGATAGGCGCTTTACCTCAATTTACTCCTCTCTCTACCGCGTGTATAAATGGTACCAGCATTATTCACTGCTGGAAGGTAACACTCGCTGTAGATTAGGTGTGGCGATCCCACTATAGCCACATATATGGGTGAGTCTGGCCCACTCCGCTTCGAAAGAGAGATGGGCCTCCGTTCCTGTGTACACAGGTCCTGTCCCCTTTACCTTTTTACATGCACCCAAGAATGTTTTCTTATATCAGGTGTACTCTTTAGTTTTCTTAAGCCACAATCACTTTTTTTTTTCAAATACAAAGGCCCATTTTGTTCTAAATATCTAGTGTTTAGGTCTATATCAACACCTTATATTATGTTTTACAACACTAAAGCATTTTAAATCGTCTTGAAAGGTGCCATTTATGACTGTTTTTCTAGACGCTCAAAGAAGTTGGATCCCAACTTTTATTAGTAAATAAATACAGCATAAAATCATTTCTTGACAAAAGATGGTGTGGTATGCTTAGCCACTTACATGGGTCTTTCTTACAATTTCCAATCCAGCAGTGCAAAAGAATGGATTTCGATAAAAATAGAGGACACCATTTGTTTATGAGGTGCAATTTATTTATATTTTGAAGAAATCGTTGATAGGGCTGGAAAAAGAAGCAAGCAAAGATGTACTCAAAAACCCGGAGTGCATCGCCCGTGTTTGCAAGTGTTTAGCCAGCTGCCAAATCAATTCAAACACACCTGGGACAGCTAATGGGCAGTGGGTGACGGCCTGGGAGGAATGACATGGGAAAGAGGCCCGAGAACTCAGGCCAGGACCATGTACATAGGGGAGGGGGTATGGTGAAGAGCACCTGGAGCAGCAGCGTGGGAAATCAAGACAATTCAAAGGCACACAAACGGGGCGTGGCAAAAGTGGAAGGGAGGGCCGGAAAGAGAGGCAAGCACGGCAATCAGGAACAATGGGTGGCGCCAGGGCTGGGCAAAAAGGAAGGCGTACATCAGTATTAAAAAACAAAACATCTATGGAGATGATCACTAAGTTACAGGGGGGAGTTGTAATGGCAAAACAGGCAGTGGCAGAACCACTGGTTTGTCAGGGGCAAAGGGGGGTTAACCAAATGACCCAGGGGGCAAGCATATTTAAAATTGTTAGTATAGTATAGGCCTATGGGTGTTTTCACTGTAAATTGGTGCATTTCCAAAATTTCCTAATTTTTCAGGGGTCAGGAGGGGGCAAGATTCCCCACAAGGGGCAAGCTGCACCCTTCCCCCTGCCCCCCTGTGGGTATTCACTCCACTGCAAACAGGGAGCTCACAGAATCATGTCATTAAGAGGTCAAGTGCTCTAATGATACTTGGGGAACTACCTTTTCTAAAGCATATGATGATCACTAATCGTTTAGGTGTATAGGGGGAACTTGCATGTTTTACGGCAGAAAGCAGTGTCGAAAAAAATGGTTGGAAACATAATTTTGATCAATTCCCACTTTTATAAATACTGATCACTCCATTGCCAAATAAACAAATGTTAAAACTTATGTTAACATCTCTAATTACCACAAGCCACCCATCAATAAATAATAACAAACATACAATCTTGTACTTGCTGGTGACACCCATGAGGTTTTTAAACCAACAACTGGTTTGAAAGTCTCATTACAGTATTATTACAAATCTGAATAAACCAGCAATAGCAACATATTTTGACAATCTGATTGTTGTTATTCATGTGATTTTCGAACACTCTATTATCCTTCATGCTAAAAAAGTCAAATTATAAGGAAACATTTATCATAGGACAGAGGGTATAAAGGACCATCAGGTAGCCATCACAAGAAAACATACAGAATTAAAACAATCAAATATATATACAAAACTATTAAAACCAAATTGATTTAAAATTGTGATAGCCATGAAGTAGTATAAGTGGACTGATTGCATCTACATCTATTTTTCCTTTCTACACTGTAATTTTCCAAAGGTCTTTATGAAGATTGGGCAATAGAGGGAATATAACATGCAATCATTCATGACACAGACAGTGAATCAGCCAAGAAATCCTAAATTTTGACTGCATTTTATTCATTAGACTATGGGGGGGCGTAGACCAAATAACCAGCCGCATAACAAATTCTGTAGTCCCTTCAAAGGGATAAGACAAAACCCAGTGTAAAATTATGATAATTAATTAACATGACATAACTGTCTGTTGCCCCAAATAAAACTTGCACATTTTTTTTACAAATAATAAAATATCACATCAATTTCTCTTTTCATAATATCAGTGACCATGGATATTTAGACTTCAGCAACCATTAACTAAAGATAGTACAATGGGCCCGGTAAGGAGCAATTGTTATAGCCAGATGTTATCACCTCCAAGATTCAGTTGAGTAACAAAATACCCACCCTCTTCACATAACTAACCAGTTTACATTATGATATAGGTCGTGGACCCGATTTTTTCTTCTGCAAGTGCGGTAAATTTGGAGACAACTGAAGTTAAGCAATAAGTTTATGGATTTTAATTCTGCACAAATTGTTAGGGTCAAGCTTGCCCGCACAACAATATCTGGCAGATGTTTGTTTGTCTTTCTTCTTTGCGAATAAATGATTGAAAAAAAAACGAAACAAATGGGGGGGGAAAACAAGTTATTGACACGCGCTATAAGAAGCTCAAGCTATTTTATACGAATGGGAAAGTATTTTCCGCTTACGTCTTAAAAAAGACTAAATCGGAGAGGTGATAAACCTGATTCTTTTCAAACGTGAGACAATATAACAATGGTCCTTGCAACTAAATGAAGGAAGCTGAAGTGTTTTTCTACCCCGCATACCGAGCCGGTAATTGAATATCTTAGCTCCAATTTTTGCGGAAGTCTAAGCGTCTATGGTCCCTGATATTGGGTGAAATAATTGAAGTGACATTTTATTCACTCTTTCCAAGAAAACGTGCAAGTTTAATTGGGGCAACAGACGGTTATATGATTTTGATAATTTATTAATGAATTTACACTTGTTTGCCCTCCTCCCCTGATTATGGGGACTACGAACAACAGCACTAGAATATAGCTGTGGTCAAAGACCACGAAACAAGCCGCGGATAGCTTCAATCCCAAGCCTAAAACTAACCCCAAGCCTAAACCTGCCCACTTCGAAACTTAGCCTAGCTTCGAAACCACCCAACCATAATCTAATCGTAGCAGATCTGAGCCAGTCGAAGTAGTGCCATTGACCCTAAACGAACCTTCGATCTCAAATATTTAAACATATTTGGATTTCATAAGATCATATTAAATTTCGGTCCATTATTAAAGCATTTGAAAATTTGACCTTTGACACTATTATGACGTTTGTTTCTCAAAAATATTTTGAACAATTAGTAGGATGTCATAAGGATCATTTCAGTTAAATATCCGCTCAATTTTTAGGGGGCCAGAGAGGGGAAAGATTCCCAACAAGGGGGCAGCTGCACCCTTCCCCCTGCCCCCTGGGTATGCCACAGGCAAAAAGGAGCTAACAGAATTTTCTGCGATCTATTCTCGATCATAGTTCATGTCAAATATTAAGAGGTCAAGGCTTCTAGATGAAATACATGTTGGGAGAGCTACTCTTTTCTAAAGCATATGATGGATCATCTGATATTTTCGGGTGTATTAGGGGGAACTTGCAGTTTTAAGCAGAAAGCAGGGTTGCCGAAAAAAAATGGTGGGAAAACCGTAAGTTGGTCAATTTCCCCACTTTTATAAATAATGATCACTCCATTTGCCAAGAAAAACAATGTTAAAACTTTAACTGGTACATCTATAATTACCACAGCCAACCCATCAAATAAATAATAAACAAGACATACAATCGGTCTTGCGGAGGCACCATGGGGTTTACACAACTGTTTGAATAGTCTCAATTTACTATTAAGTACAAATCTGAATAAAACTAGCAATGCCAACAAATTTTGACAACTGATTTTGATATTCATGTATTTCAGAACACTCTATTATTCATTAATGCATAAAAAAAGTCAAATATAATAAGGAACATTTATGCATAGGACAGATGGTATAAAGGACCATGCAAGGTTAGCAATCACAAGAAAACATACAGATTTAAAAACAATCAAATAATATACAAAAATTTAAAAACCAAAATGGATTTAAAAATGGTGATAGCCATGGAAGTAAGTAATATTGTAATGTTGAATATACCTCTAAGTTTTCCTTTCAAAATGTAACTTACATAGGTTTCTATGGAGATTTGGGGGATAGAGGGCACTATAACTTGCAAGTCATCATGACCCAGACAGTGACAGCCAAGAATCTAAATTTGACTGCATTGTGCATTTAGACCTATGGGGCGTGACCAAAATAACAAGCGCATAACAAATTCTGTAGTCCTTCAAAGGGATAAGACAAAAACCCAGTGTAAATTAGTGATAAATGATAAAAGGACATAAACTGTCTGTTGCCCAAATAAAACTTGCACATTTTTTTTTAAAAAGAATAAAAAAAAAAAATATCACATCAATTTTCTTTTCATAATAATCAGTGACCAATGGATTGTATAGACTTACGCAAACCATTAACTAAAGATATGACAATCGGACCGGTATACGGAGCCATTGTTATAGCCAATGTTAGCACATCCAAGATTTCAGTTGAGTAAACAAAAATACAACCTCTTCACAATAACTAACCAGTGTACATTATGATATAGGTCGTTGACCCTAAGTTTTCTTTGAAAGAAAAATGCGGTAAATTGAATTTACAAATGAAGTTAAGCAATAAGTTATGGATTTTAATTTGACAAAGTTGTTAGGTCAAGCGTGCCCAGTCAGACATTCTGGCATGGAGTTTGGGTTGTCTTTCTTCCTTTTCGAATAAAGATGAAAACATGGACAAATGAATTGACACGCCGCTATAGAAGCTCAAGATATATTTATTTACGAATGAGGATAAGTATTTGGCGCTTCCGTCATGAAAAAAAAGACTAAATCGGAGAGGTGGTCACCTGAGTCTTGTCAACCGCGAGACAAACTAACAATGGTCCTGCAATCCTAATGAAAAGGAATCTGAAGGTTTTTCTACACCGCACACAGGCCGGTATGAATATCTTTAGGTCCAACGGTTTGCTGAAGTCAGCGTATCTATTGGTCACTGATATGGGGGAAATAAATTGAAGTGACATTTTATTCACTTTCAAGAAAAACGTGCACAGGTTTATTTGGGGACAGACGGTTATATGATTTTGCAATTTAGTATGATATTTACACTTGGTTTGCCCTCTCCTGATGGGGAGGGGACTACGAAACAACCAGCAAAACTAGATAAAAAAGGGGGGCTGTGGTCAAAAGACCACGAAACCAGACGCGGATAGCTTCAAACCCAAGCCTAAAACTAACCCCAGCTTCGAAACTAGCCCAGCTTCGAAACATGCCAAGCTTCGAAACCCAACCCTATGAGATCTGGAAGACAGAAATCTGAGCACAGGTCGAAGGATGTGACATTTGACCCTAAAACGACCTTCGTCGCGAAAAATATTTAAAACATATTTGGATTGTCATAGGATATATTAAGGTTATGTCCATTAGTAGCATTTGAAAATTTTGACCTTTGACCTCTTAATGACGTTGTTCTCAAAAAATTTTCAAAATGTTAGGATGTAATAAGGTCATTTCACAGTAAATTGATTCAGTTCAATCGGATGATTTTGAAAAAAATGACCTTTGACCTCTTAATGACCTTTGATCTCAAAAATATTTCAACATGTTGAGGAGTCATAAGGATCCTTTCAGTTAAATTTCCAGCATAATTGGAGCAGTTTGAAAAGTTGATCTTTGGGACATCTAATGACCTTTGATCTCCAAATATTTCAAATAGATTAGAATATCTAAAGATAATTTAAGCAAATTAGCTCATCGGGAGCAAGCATTTTGGAAAAATTTGACCTTCGACCTCTCCTAATGACTTTGATTCTCAAGAATATTTCAACATGTTTAGGATGTCATAAGGATCATTTCAGTAAAGATCAGCTCAATCGGATGATTTTGAAAAAAAGACCTTGACTCTTAATGGACCTTTGATCTCAAAAAATATTTCACACATGGTGGAGGATGTCATAAGGACATTTCAGATTAATTTCAAGCTCAATGGGAGCATGAAAATTTGATCGTTGACATCTTAATGACCTTTGATCCCAAAATATTTAAATATGATTAGAATATCATAAAAGAATCATTAAGCTAAATTTAATCTCAATCGGAGCATTTTGGAAAAATTTGACCTCGACCTTACTAAGTGACCTTTGATCTCGACAATATTTCAACATGTTTAGGATTGGAGAATGATCAGGTCATGCAACATTCAGCTCAATCGGAGATTTTGAAGTTGACCTTGACCTGTTTTAAATGACCTCCAAACTTGTATGGAATTTATAATATGCGCCAGTACAAGTAGCACCAATCTACCTATCAGAAGACCTATGTCCGTATTTGTCTTTTTATTTTATATTTTTATTTTTTTACAATTAATAAATAGTGTTAATCTATTATAACATGCTATGCTACAAAATCAACTTTAATGATTCTTTTTGTTTTATTTCGCATTTTCCCTTTGACTAAGGAAGAAACATGCTTTGGGGTTGGTATTATGTGGTGCTGTGCTTGTTTTCCAATTCCTTTGTGGTTTTGCAACTTGCCCTGAAGGTTGGCTCCATCCCGGGCCTGCCTGCCATGAGGGGGCAATTTCCCAGTCTTGGAATTTTCCCTCTCAGGGGGGTCAAAAGGTCAGGGCAAAAAATGGCTGATTTATCATGATTTTTGCACTTTTTCCGGCCAAAGTCGTCGGGTTTTCTGAATTTTTACATAGAAATAATTGCTCTCCCTGTCAACTTGCCTCATTGTACAACTTGTGTCCACCACTATAGGCTAAAATTGTTCAAAAAATAAACATTTTGCATAGCGTATTTAGCTCAAGGAATAGAGTAATATGCACAATATAAATATTTTTAGGCACCTCGGTAATACTGACTGCTTATGCAATGTTGTGGAAACCAGAAAGGCACTTGTGTCAATAATACTGGCACCTTGAACATCGCTTTATAATTTTTTTTGAATCTGTTTTAATTCACTTAAACCCTGTTTGGGGCATTAAGGCAGTCATAACCGTGCCTCTTTGCTGCCTTGGAATTTTTTAATGAAATACGATTGAATTTGGTACTTCTTAAGGTCCCAGGAAATGCAAATCGAATTGATTGTGGTTTTGTGTCAAGTCTACAACAAGGACCAGAAAGCATTCAATATTTCCAAGGGTTGGTGATTACATAATTTTTGGACTATTTATTTTTCAAAGAGTAATAGAAACTTCTAGGTGACTGGTGTGAATCTATGAATGAACACTGACTGATAATCAATAGGTTCACTAATGATGTCACTGGAGTGTGTTCTTTTTTCTGGCCCTGTATGTTTATTGGAATGGAATGTCCCACAAAGATTTGGAGTATGTTTATCATCTCATTTCCTGGGACCTTTAAAAGAATGGATTTCAGAGTGCAGTCACTTCAATCAGCAAAAGGCACCAGACCTCACATAATATGGCTATATGCATGTACATCATACAACCCCCAAGCGCATAGCCAGGGACGACCCAAACCACAACCCTAGGGGGTCAAGTGGGCTGATTAAGACACCAGCGGGGTCCAGGGGTAGAGGCCTGCTAGGCATCCATGGGGTGAAGGACCAACATTTTTCTCTCACAATTTGAGCTCTAGCTGTTTCAATGCCCTCTCCCTCTTTCCTCTGAGGTGCATACGCTCTCTCTCCACATCCCCCTGGCTATGCGCATGGATACCATGCTCTTTGTGACATGTCAGCAATTTCAACATGCAGAGTTGGTTGCTTTGAGGTACATACATGGAACTAACCACGAACATATCTTTTTCTCAAATGATGGAACACCATATACATGCCTACACACATGTACATATAGACACGCCCATACCCACCCACACACACATACCCTCATATATACATACACACACATAACCTTCAGTGGAGATCACTCAGTTTGAGCAAGCTCAGAGCGTAGCTTCCATAAGAGTCAGTGTTCAAGATCTAGATTGCTTTGCCGTCTTGTCTATAGATGATGCGATGTCACTTTGGCTGCCATAAATAGAACTGGCAAAACTAAAAACAGTCAGAATTTGGAGCTCAGGCTTTAAAAACTATGGCAAATAAGGATTGCGCAAATCAATAATGTGCTAGGCCAACCCAAAGAGACCATTCGCTAACCATTGGCTTATAAACAAACCTTGTACACAGATGGCACATCATCTATACTTCAAGCATGAGAAAGACCTTTGGCAAAAATATAGAGAATAAAGTCATCAAGTGAGCCTGTGAATATATGAATCTCAGAAACAGCATAAAACCAGGCAAAACACACAAATTGGACTGAAAATAAATGAAAATATGTATAAAAATGCAAAAATAGCCTAAGTTTAGGTTTAGCATGAAAATTCTCATGCATGGTGTTTATAATTGGTTGTTATAGTCTGATTTTTTATTCCTGTCAGTAAACGCATATTGTCGATGGTACGAATTCACTTGGAGGGGATGTGTTGAGATCAAAAACTAAAAAGCTGTATTAACAGCTGAAA
>JAMKCH010047319.1:0-11255 GCA_023653785.1 Ophioderma brevispina | reverse complement strand
AGCCAAGTTGACAAAAGGCAAGGGTGCCCCGGCTGCTTCTCCCCCTTCGGGGAGGACCAGTTGAGGCACCTAGACCTGGCGGTGACCTCTGGCGTGTCGACTAGCGCTTTCTCCATGGTCCTCGCCCAGACAAATCAGATCCTAGTTGGGCGAGGGTGGGGTGTTCTCCTCGGGAAGCCTCCGATGCTTTGATTTTCCTAGCCTCGCTAGTGAATCGGCAGAGAAGGAATGGCTTCGATGTCTTGGCGCGATCTGCCTGAGCTTCTTGCGACGCGAAGAACGCCTGCGATTCCACACTCCGCCCACCTTGAGCCCCGCTCTTGAATCGGAGCTCTCCAAGACCAAGCCCGAGTAGCGGGAGTCCTCTTGGGGTTCGTTCGGTGACTCACTGCTTTGCGTTCTGCGGAGCTTGTGGAGCCAGTCGGAGCAGGCGCGCAGGATGCGCCGGCGAAGATCTCCCTTCGGGATCTTCTTCAGCTAGGAAGATAGAAGAAGCGTGCCCGTCGTCTTCTTCCAGCCGTGCCGCAAAGCAGGCGAAGTCGACACCGTCTCAGTAACCCAAGAAGCCCACAGCTCCGGCCACTTCTACCCAGAAGCCCGGGGGCCAGGGGGCCCCCCCGAGGACTCGACCCCCTCCCAAAAGCAAGGCGACTGGGAAGGGGGAAAGAAAGTCTTGTCTGAGGCACCGGCGGCAGCGGGGTTCTCCTTCGGGAGGGAGCCTTACCACCTCGGTGGGCGGCCGCTGAGTTCTACGCGAGGGAATGGCCCAGCCATTCCCCCGCCGCCTGGGGTGCTTGAGCTGTGGAACGGGTGGTGACCGTGGGGCCTCGCGGGGGGTGGTGGAGGTACCGATTGGAATTACCGCGTAACCCCCGGCGGAGATTGCCCACCCGCGGACCTACCCCCCTTCCGGGGGAACCGAAGCCTCAACTTCTTCTGGACGATGTCTCGGCGCTCTTGGCGACGGGTGCCATCTCCCCAGTCGCCCCCCTTCACCGAGGGGTGTTGGTCGACGTTCTTCTTGGCCCCCAAGAAGACCGGGGCGTGGCGTCCACATTTGAACCTGAAGCCTCTGGAATCGTATATCAAGCCGAAGAGGTTAAGGATGGAAACCCTCGCGTCCATCCTCGCTGTCCTTTGAAGGGGAGCTGGGCGTCTTTTTGGATCTGAAAGACGCCTACTACAAGTCCCAGTCCCCAAATCCGACCGTCGCTGGCTCAGATTCCAAATCAGGGCCAGTAGTACGAGTGGACGGGTCTCCCCTTCGGACTTTCCACCTCTACCAGGGTCTCACTACGGGGTCCGGCCTATGCATTCCGCGATAAGATGCTGAATAATTGTAGTTTCGAATATTGGGCGGGAGGCGTGCTGTGTCATCCTCATCGCTCCCGTCTGGCCGAAACACCTTTGGTTTCGGCAATGGTGGATCGATTGGCGGCTCTGCAGCTGCGTTCTACCGAACCGTCCGGACCTAGGGTCCCTTCCGGACGGACGGGGGGAGCGCCAGTCTGTCGCTGGAGCATCTGGCGGTTGACTGCGTGGCCATTATGTGCCGCGCAGCGATGCCTGAGGGATTCTGGCTTTTCGCAGAGGGCTGACTCGCTCATATCAGCGGGAAGAAGGAAGTCCACCTAGGACGTACTTAGCGTCTTGGACCTACTTCGTATGGCTGTGAGCGACGAGAGGTTGTCTCCGGCTCGGGCATCTGTAGCCGAGATCGCTGCCTTTCTCACTGATCGCTTCGATAGCGGACTTGTAACTGTGACTGTCAGAAACTACAAGTTCCGCTCTCTTAGCGATCCATAGAGGTTTCGATGATGGATCGACTATCAACGACGATGGTGTCGATCTTCTCCTTCTAGAGGGGATGTTTAATACGACCTCCGGCCAGGAAGATGGTCCCACCCTGGACCTCAATACAGTTTAGACGACTTGGTGAAGCCCCCATTTTGAACCTATGCTGAGGCATCACTGAAGCATGTCACTATTAAGGCTGTCTTCCTGGTCGCTCTCGCCTCTGGGAGACTATGCTCGGAGATCAAGAGATCTCGATGTCATCGTCTGAGTCTCCGGGACAGGGTCAATTGTTCTTTAGGCCGACTTTCCTTGGCCCATCGAGTCATCCTCATACCGACACTCAACAATTCTCTTACCCCTAATTGCATTTTCCTCTTCGGTGCGGGAAGATCGCCTGTGGTGTCCTGTTCGGGCCCTTGATACTATAACCGTAAGACTAGTTCTCTCAGGGCTCGAACGACCTCTTGTTCTCACTCACGCTTCCCCCACGGTCGCTCTTCACAAGCGACCATTGCTATATTGATTAGCGCTGTTATTAATGATTCCAACGCGGTGATAGACTTCACAAGCTCGAGCCCATTCGTCCGTAACATCGCGTTCCTTGTGGGCCTACCACCGCGGAATCAGCATTGCCGAATCTGCGAGGCTATGTCGTGAAGGGCTCCCACAACGTTCTCGTCGGTGTCTACAGAAACGTACAACCTCCCCAAGAGAAACCTGGGAGGGCACTCCTGCAGAACAACACTAATATTCTACACCATTCATAAAGTCTCCTATCCGCCGACTTTGTACGCTCGCCCCGAGATTCCGTTGTCATGTGGCTTTAGTCCCCCGATTTTATGTTAGCCTTTAAGGCCTTTGACATATTACTTTATGTTTATTGCTGGGCTTGCCTTTGGCTGCATTCCGTTGGCTGCTCTGAAATTTTATCATGTTACACCTCCGACTGAGTGTGATAGGCTGGTGTTGATTGAAATTCATTCAACGGGGGTTAATGCAATATGTTTTCAGTCAACATTGGTTAAAGGAAATCAGTTCAGTGTAATGTTTATTCAAAAACACATGATGTTTTATAATCATTAACTGAAGCCTATTTTCCTTTCCAATGTTGACCTTCCCACTTCCGGCCCGCCCCAACAGCATGTTTTATATACTCGCGTCGTGTGGGCTTGGCCAAACGAATTCAGGAAGAGCTCCAGTCGACAGGTTTGGACCTGGGGTCACTGGTCGGA
Organism: Ophioderma brevispina; assembly: GCA_023653785.1. Lineage (NCBI taxonomy): Eukaryota > Metazoa > Echinodermata > Ophiuroidea > Amphilepidida > Ophiodermatidae > Ophioderma > Ophioderma brevispina. The sequence goes on along the minus strand of JAMKCH010047319.1, from coordinate 8,226 downwards.
CCATTCCTCTTTTTTTAGGGTGTAATTATGGTAATTTGTGGCATTCCACTTCTCAGACGGGAAATGCATATGTTTCAGTCAACATTGGAACTGAAATCAGGCTTCAGTTAGATGATTTAATAAAACATAATGTGTTTTGAATATTTTACGTACGTGAACTTTACCATGACCCGTCTATATTTTGAGGGCTACTGCCCTATCGTATTGACCGGTAAAACAAAACACACAGTAAAATTAGAACGCAACGGACTGGGAGTGCTGCAAAGTTTAATTGTTAAGCGCCCATCCATAAACAGCCTCACCCTTAAAAAAGTACAGGTTGTCCGTATATCAGCGCGAATCCAGTATAAAACTTGTTTTGATAGATTGACCATCTTTAGTCTGCAAGAGAATGACATTTTGACCTCATTCAGGTCAAAATTATTTTGAAAATTTTGCCTGTTGCACCGATATCTCGGCACCTCTCTAAAGATCTTTGTTGTGTTTGCACAAGAATGACCTTTTACCTACTTCAATGTCAAAAGGCACAAATATTGACATTGTTTCCTATCCAGTGGTGATATTGACATCATTGTTGATGTTGGTTTCTGTTTTACAGGCAGATGATGAGGCTTCCCATGGCATCAGTAGTAGTAACTCCATCAAAACGGTACCTATGCAAAATTTAGTTATGTCAAAAGGATTGATCTCATAGCTCACAAGTTTTTACTATATAAGCTTGTTGTATCCGTTGTTTTTCCATTTGGAATCTCTTACTCAATGGCAACACAATTGTGTCTTAAAAATCTATAAATTTAAAGCACCACACTGGCAGTGTGTCTTTAAAAATCTATAAATTCAAGGCAACCACACTGGCAGTGTGTCTTTAAAAATCTATAATTAAGGCAACACATTGGCAGTGTTCTTTCAAAATCTATAATTTAAAAGGTAACAACACACTGGCTGTGCTTTAAAAATCTATAAATTCAAGGTCAACACCTGGCCAGTGTGCTTTAAAAATCTATAATTAAAGGCAACACACTGCAGTGTGCTATAAAAATCTATAAATGTCCAAGGCAACACCCTGGCAGTGTGCTTTCAAAATCTGCCAATGGAGGGTTGAATTAAGAGTGTTATGTCATCTTACTGACTATCAATGAGGTTGACTTTTAATGTTTTACTTAAGCGGCACTGGCACATTTTCACAAAATATGAATTTCTCATTTGCTCTCAATGATAGTCTAGACCATTGAAAACAGATACTTTTACACATAAAAAAAACATCAAAAACGATAAGGAGATTAATAGAGTTTAACTTTTAAGTTTTCCATAACTTAATCACAATGTGTATATTACCATGAATATCATAGACCATACTCATTGTATTAAAACAACAACGGTCCGACCGGTTCACAAAGGGTGGCATTGCGTGGGATATTGGGTTTTGTGTGTATCGCCATTTTCGTCGTCTGCTTGAATAATGTCTCGGCGACATTACTATAAAATCATTCGGCTTACCCATAAGGAAAGCTGATTTTTGGGGCTTAATCATTTCAGGTGAGGGCTTTCATATATACAAGCTTTACCTAAAATACCGATTTCAAAAAATCTTGAGGGGCGCACTATTTTTTCAAATGTGCCAGTGTCTCTTTAAGAAAATGACTGCATGAGATGTGGTATTTTTATTATATTTAAACACCGTTTCCATACAAAATTTCTTAAACATCATCTTGTTTGTATCAGGAAAGCCAAAGCCGACAGGCAAAAGGAAAATGTGCTATGGACATGTCAAGAGCTCTGGCTATAGTAAACCCAAAACAAAAAAGGCAGATGTGTGTCCCCAATTGATGCTGCTAAACACAAGGTTAAAGGTAAATATTTGGAAATGCTTCAAAGGTGTTTGTTCCAATATTTATGTGTATCAATTCGCTACTTGATGTGAAGCCTTCCACTTGCATACACGCACCACTATTTTTGTGGGGAAATAAATCCTATTCACCATTAAATGGCAGTCCTTTGCCCCAATTTAGGAAAGAAATGATTTTTGAAGGCTGAAATTTCAAGATACATGAGAAAAATACGGCCTTTCATTTGGTATCAAAATTGATAGTAACTGGCTTGGGTAATCAGAGGGTCCCCAAAGATGATTGGAACAAGGGCCTTTAATGCTGGCTGTAATAGAATCTGAAGAAGCCCATTGATTTGGAACAGAGACCTCTATGAGGAACGTAAATTTTTAGAGTTCTGAGTCGGTCAAGGGGTGGGTAGTTAGTTAGTTACCCCAAATTTTTAAATTGGGCGGGGGGGGTTGTTGTCCCCGCTAACGGGTGGCCGGATACACCTCAACACCAGCAATACTGCTGTGTGAGTATTTATTGGAGCAAATATAATTTGACCGGATGCCCTTCCTGATGTCCAAATGGGTCAACAATTTGCCATGACTTGTTTTTGTGATTTTGTTCCAAATAAAATTGGTATTAATTGAGATTTCATGATTGTCATCTTCTGCAATTAGTGGCTGATGGATGGTTTGGAGGGCTGGACAGTTGGTGCAAATAGGGCTGAGTTCCACTTGATGCAAATTTGGAATGCAGACTGTTATGAGACAGGCACTTGTTGTGGAACCAAAAGTGGCAAAATTGGCACCGATAATAGGCACAGACAGAGTGAACATATGGGTGTGAGATACTGGGATCATTCTAGATTTGAGCCTGGACACTTCTGCTGGCTCTCTGCTTTTTTTTGTGTGCAGCTTCTTCTTTTCTGTCCTTTTTTCCCCCATTTTGTGTTCTTCTTTACCACCAATTTTGTTTTTTCCTATCGTCTTTTTCTTCATCTGGGTCCCCCCCCTTTAACCCTAACACCACCAGATACCAAGGTCAATGCGGCTGAGCTAGAAATGCACTAAGTCCAAAAAGATGCGATGACTCATCGCACCACCACTCATATGGGCACGAAATTGCTGGCCAGGCCAGCAACCCCTCGTGGCTTGCCATGCCGGTCATATGGAATGGTGGGCCGGAGGCCCCAGGTTCGAATCCACCATGGATGTCCAAGTTTCTTCACTTCTATCCCTTTACCCCTTCCCTTCCTCTCTGGAGAAAGGCTAGAAACCAAAAGTCAGTTAGGTTAGATATTTTTTTTCCTGCATTTGCCCTTTTTAACAACCTATAAATCCATATTATCATATTTGCAGGTCGGAGGTTCCAGGGAGGAAAATACCACTGGGCCCAGTTGAAATCTGATGCACTCATGGAATCTTTGCTACCTATATTCAAACATTTTGCAGATGCACGCAAACTTACGCCACCACCTGAGGTGAGGGCAGGAAAATGCTATGATTTTTGACCTATATCCTTAATCCATATAAGCCGCTGATCCATAAGCCACGTCTCCTTAAAATTTGTGTAGCAGTATTAGCCCCGGGGGGCACTGACATTGGAAAGAGGTACGGGTATGTGCGGCCCTTAAGACCCCCTTTCGCGTCTCTCCAGCAGTTACCAAGACTCCCAGTTGAAGCATAATTCAGTTCTTAAGGTCCCCTTTTCAGAACATTTTGGCCTTAGAAGCTAAATTTTAGCCAAATTTCAGCTCCCAAGCCTGCAAATTTCGCAAAATTTCAGTTCCCAAGCCCCTACTTTCAGAGACAAAATCTGTTCCCAAACCCCCAAGTTCGGAAATCGGGGCCGCACATCCCTAACTGAAAAAAAGTTGAGTGCCCCCCCCAGGTATTAGCCACATTGGCTTTATTTATGCCACACCTACTATTTCCATTAGCCTTGGAAGATGAAGCCAACATACATGTTCACTTTACTTTCTTTGACTCTCCAACATTACCATTGCAAAAGTGTTATCAATTTTTAATAATAATAATAATAATAATAATCGGTTTTTATATAGCGCTTTATCACTGTAACAGTCTCCAAGCGCTGTTGCCTATATTATTATTACGCCGCCATTAGGAAATCGTCACAATCATTTCGCTTCATCTAGGTGGCTGCTGGCCAAGCGCACATCCCTATCAGCACTTAGATTGTAATATCTCCCATAACGTGACAGCTCCCCAGATTTCGCTTGGGTAGGCGAGGCAATTGAGATTAAGTGTCTTGCCCAGGGACACAAACACGTTGGCCACGGCGGGGCTCGAACTCACGCTCTTATGATCATGAGTCCTGCACTTTTCCACTGGACCACACGCGCTCTCAATTTTTTGTAACCCTATATCTTATTATATCAACACCAATTTTCTCTTTTGATGTTGATTCTGATTCAAGTGCAGGTGATTTTATTTGGTCACTGAAGCATTGCATTGAAACTTAAAATGCAACAGCCCTTGGCATTTTCAACCACCCCAACCACTCCTATCAGTACACAAAGCAGGAATTCCTTTCATGTGCACTCCTTATCTATGCTGATGATCCAATAGCAAAGGCCACAGCCTGTAAATGGCAGAAAAATGGTGAATTTGTTGTCCTTCCTGAAAGGGGCAATGAAATGAGCAGTGTATGGATATATTTGTAGATGGATATATGTGCAAAAGGCCATCTAAGGGTTAAAGGTCTTCTAGGGGTCAACGGTCTTTTAGGGGTCAAAGGTCTTCCATGGGTCAAGGGTCTTCTAGGGGTCAAAGGTCTTCTAGGAGGCATTTGGGATTGGCAGGAATATAGTTATGCACCGAGTTCTGCTTGAAAATATATCCGTCATTTACTACTCAAATGTAGACAAACGTTGTAAAAGATAAAGCAGGCCATTGCCATAATATTATCATACATAATTACCTATCAGATAAAGCTTACATGCAATCAGTTTTTACCGAATTTGCCATGCCATGAATCTGCTATGAAATTTGTCGTCAGATCTGTGGTAGTTTACCAACGCTTTCTGTCCAAGGTACTTAAATCAGCATCTGTACAACACTTTTCCTCTTGGTTAGAAAACGGCGAGATGGCAGTAGGTCTGGGCCAAGGCAAATCAGCTCTGAGTGCGAATGGTGGCCACCAGGCACATGCTGCCTTGCATGGTGGGCATTGTTACCCAACGTTTAGGCCACTGCCCGTAAAACTTCTGTCGATTGGCATCAGAAGGGCAACCCTTCAATATCTTATCTTTTGCTCCAATAAATTCCTCATACAGCAAGGGGCCAGAGTTGTGAGGTGAATCCGGCCACCCCCTTTTAGCTGGATAAACTGTCAAAGTTACATAATTTTTTGATCTTTGACGTATAAGCCACATTGCTAGATAAATAACACGCCATATTTTGTCAAGCATCAACAATATAAAACAAAAGAGTGGGCGCTTGTTCTCATTGAAAACTTTTCTGTAATTTTTGATAGACATGAGATTTTTTGGCTAAATTGTAGTGCTCGGCAAGCTGATGCTGTCCGTGTTTTAAAAAGAAAAGTTTCACAATTCAATTCGTCATGTAGAGCAAGAAGATCGCAAGTGCAATAGCCTGCCATTTGTCAAATTCCCCATCAATGTACTATTATGCCAAGTCTTTTGGTCAGTGGCTCTTGATATGGTTCTTCAGCGACACTGTTGCCTGAAGACACCATATAGAGCCACTGAACTCAAGGAAAGATAAATTTGAGTTATCCTAATATAATGGCAGCACACAGATGAATTACATGGCAGCTATTGCACTTACGCCTTCTTGCACTGCATAACTTTTCCAGGTGGACAATCAACAGAGGAACCACATCTCAGCTAGCATGAGGGAATCAAAGATCCAGCATCTTTCTCGGAAAGAGCTTGGTGCCGAGGGGTGGTTGACAGAAGGCAGCCAGTGGAAGGAAGCGCACGTCTCAATGCGAAGCTCAAGGCTGAGCTGGCTACTCAGCAGAGGGAGTTTGCACGCAAGGAAGAAGAGCTGCGGCTTGTTACATGAGAAGGAGGCGGTTTTCAAAGTGAAGCAACGCAAAAAAATTTGTGATTCAAAGCCAAAGGTATATAAGAAATGAATTGCAGTGGTTATATATCACTTTTCCAAACTACCTTTGAAAGTGTTTGACATTTATTCTTCTGCCATACGAAATTATCTAAATCATTAACCAGACAGACACTAAAAAACTAGAGGCAGATGAGATTGGTGACCACGTCCTCATCAATGCAATCCAACTCCATTGTAATGCCTCAACAACTTCACTTGGAAAAATTTCCTTTCTGATTGGTTTATAATAAAAGCACAACCATAACCAAAATGCTAAGCCCATTTTTTTTAATTGAGACATTTGGTTTCTAGTTTAAAATATTTCAGATTTGTTCTTTTTTTTTCAATTACATGAAAACAATTTGAAAAAACTGTCTGAGAACAACTGGAAAAAAAAAGAAGAACAAATCTTGGCCAAAAATACAGTGAAGAAAATCTGCATTGTGCACTGTTTTTTTTTGCAACTAAAAAAAAATCATAACACACAGGATTCTTGGCAAAAGTCAATGTATATAGGGGGAGGCAAGGTCAAACCTCATGCAATGCTATAAAAAAATTATGCAAAAATAGTTTAGATGGATCAAAAAACACCTCAGGGTGGACACATAAATAATTATGCTGCACGGGACCCCTACAAGAGGGGGGTAAAGTTTTACTATGGGGGTTCCCCCCAAGTTTTAAACTGCCTCTAAAATTATGTAATGTAGCTCAAATTATTCCTAGGAACCAGGAGTAAAAAAGTCAATTGGGTCACATGGAATGTGTGCTTCCTTCCAGATATTTGGGAAAAATGCTAAAGGTCATTTGTTTATTCAAGAAAGGTCAATGTTAATAACCCAGATTTCTTGTAAAAATATTTTTTTCGAAATGTTAATGATACTAATTCCAAATATGAAATGATTTTGCAATGTTTTTTGGCGTTCATATTCTGTGTTTATACTGAAGGGGTTCAAATTCCCTGTAGGGACTCTATGGGGCTGGGGACATTACACCCCTTCCTATTAAGGGAAACCAAGGAACCAACCCTATGCAAAATAAAAGGCATATTTTGAATTCAGTATTAATTAAATATTTTTTTTTTGATATTTTTTACAAGAAATCTTGGTAGACAAAGTTGACCTTTCTGAATAAACCAATGATGACCTGTAGCCTATTTTCCCAATATCGGGAAAGGAAGCACTGCACGCGTGTGACCCAATTGACTCTTTTACTCCTGGTTACCTAAGGAATAATTTGAGCATTAATTACATTAGATTTGGAGCAGTTCAAACTTTGGACCCCCATAGTAACCTGGACCCCCCTAGTTCCCCCCCGTGCCGCGATTGAAAAAACGGTCCACCCTAGGAATGTTACTAGGTCGATAGAACATACCCCGATAGGGCACGTTTATAGCCATGAAGATGTAAGTTTGCAATGGAATATACGGGTTTGCCCCCTGCCTATGAGAAAATATCATTTGTTTTAATGTTTAATGGATGGAGGTTTGATTGTGTTTTGACAAAAATCATGTGTATGTTGGTTACCATTTATGACACATTCAACAAAACAATGCATAATAAACGAGCATGAGTCCTGCCGTAACCAATCAACCTTGAAACTTTGTTCAACAGGATTCGAATAGATGGATTTGCACCACATTTATGGTCACACCCAAACGAGATTTCCAACAGTTTGCATGCAACAGTAAATTGAATTAATAAATAAACTGGGATTATTGTTTAGCACACCTGTTCAATTTTGTTCTACCCAATTGATTAAAGGTTCCAGGAGATGCGATGATAACCTACTCCCAATCTTTATGGGACATTCCATTCCAATAAACAGGGCCAAAACTAAGAATACATTACCAGTGACATCATCGTGATACTATTGATTTCAGTCCGTATCATGAATAGTTCACACCAGTGGAATTTTCTATTACTCTTGAAAAATCAGTTAGTTTCACTAATTGAGTCATCATAAACCAAATATTGCATGCTTTTGGTCCTCCTGCTGGACGTGACACAAACCACATCATTCTATTTGCATTCTCTGGACCTTTAAAACAGGCAGGACTTCTATATCCAGTTGACCTCTAAATAAAATATCTTTGAGAATAAAAGAAAATCAGTGTTTTACCATTCTATAATATTGCAGTTTGAACACAGGAGGGAGACCAGAAGAAAGTCAAGAAAAAAGCTATCTCAGGACGATGCCGGAGGGGGAGGGGGAGGGTGCCAGCGAGAGGAGGATTTAAAGCTGAGCATGCGAAAGAGATTGTTGAACAGGAGACTTTACTACAAGGATATCAACAGGTGAGAAATGACTAGCAGTCACTG
>JAMKCH010047318.1:0-11439 GCA_023653785.1 Ophioderma brevispina | reverse complement strand
TTTTATTTGGTTACAGAAAGAATTTAAAATAAGAACAAAACTTGATTTGTATATGCTTATATTTCATAAAAACTAAGCTTAATTTCGTATTTGCTCCTATACTAAATTAGAAATTCAACAATTGTTGAACCAGAGAACAGTTCTCGTTAATCCTTACGATAGGGGTATTGTTGCTATAATCTTTACACAGTGCCAAAATAAGAATTTTCACTTTTTTCGGGACCCCCGTTATTTGAAATCTCTCGTTGCACTTTAAGATTTGATAAAAAGATGGACCAACATTATTGGCACATTTCTAAATAGTGATGGTAAGTTGAAAAAAAAATATTTCTTTGAATGATGGGCAGGGGTGTCTATTCTTCCGTCATTCGTCCCTGAGACGGGGAATCGGTTTGTCCTCTATCCTTCTATGGTCATTTGGGGGAAACATTTGATGCTTAGGTGAACTGCCACATGCACCATTTTAAGGTTCAAACGAGAGATTTCAAATAACAGGTGCCCGAAAAATATGAAAATTCTGATCTTTGCACTGGTGTAAAGCTTTCTATCAAAATATCCCCCATATGAAAGGATTAAAGCTGAGAACTGAAATCGTTGGGGGGGGGGACCAAATTGTTTGAAATTTCTAATCGTATAGGAGCAAATACGAATTCAGCCTATGTTTCCTATTGAAATATTCATATACAAATCACCTTTTGTTTCATTTGTATTATTTCTGGTAGCCAAATACATGGTAGTGAATCTATTGCATTTCTAATCTATATGAAATCACCACATTCACAGAAAATGTGGACGACTTGAAATCTCTCGTCATCACCTTTAATTTTGTCATCATCTGTTTTCATTAATTCCCCCATGTTCCATTCTACTTTATGATGACAAACATTTTTTCCAAATCCTGGCAGGGGCATGGCCAGGGGGTCCAGGGGGCAGCTACAGAGTTTCAAAATTCAAAAAATAGGGATTTTAAGCATAAATTGTGTAGATATTGGTGTATTACTTACGAGTTAATCGTGTAAGGTTCCCCCCTTCAAGTTTACCCTGCACCATCCCCGAGTCCTGGTACCCCTGTCCTTAACTTAACTGCATAATGGGGGGGGGGGGGTTCCTAGGTCCCACTTTGTTTTTCGCCAGGCTTTTTTTAACGCTGCAATATATGTGTTTATATTTTTTTGTATTTTGTCTAACTTTTAGTTGCGCTTGCTTGGTGAAAAAAAAAGTCAAATCAATCGCGTCGTTTTTTGTGTTAATTAGGTTGGGTACACTAGGAGCCCCCCCTTATGCACTAAAGGGATAGGCCATGACAAAAATGAAAATTCTTATTAGGTTACTGTGATTTGAATTTCATAATCAACCACCTAGTGGACCATAACAAGTAAATACTTAATTAAAAAAATACTGCAAAGTTATAGTAGGGCCATTGGAGCCATTATATTATATAATCATGTAGTGATTTACTGTAGGAACCTATGGTTAAAGATACAAGTTAACCCTAAAAAAACTATAAAAATGGCATGAGATATTTAGTTGGGCTTTATATGGTAAATATAGTCATTTCTTTCACCAAGTAAAGGAATGCCGCACAGTCTAGGCGAAGCAATGCCGTAGAACATGCAGACAAACAAATTAGTGGCTTTTTCGCCACATTTTGAAGCGAAATTAAATCAATGTTTGCCCATTTTTTTCTGATACAACTTCTTGAGTTTTATTTCTTTATTGTTGATGTCTTTGAAAGCTTCTAACAGGTGGGGATTTCATCTAAACATGCAGTCCTTTAGGAAAGTGGTTTATATTAGGTGGGGGTTCCCCTAGGAAACCCCCCCCCCCCCCCCCCCCCGTTAGGCACATAAAGGAAGTGCAAACCCTATGCCAGTAAGTGTTAAGGAAGTGGTCAAATGTTGGTATCAGAAGGAGCTACCTATTTTTATTTTACCCTGTCAAATCTTAAGGGCTAAATGATGTTGGTTTGGGAAGTTATGAGTGAAAATATGCCCCCATATTGGTTGAACCAATATTACTTACAGAGTAATGTTTTTAGCTTGTGTCAAGCGGGGTGAAATATCGGCGCAAAACTTTACAATGGGGTTTTGGATGAAGGCCATTCTCTCAAGATGAAAACTTTATAGACATTAAATCGGTCATCCCCCTTTATATATTTGATCATGTATTTTATATTTTGAAAGCCACAGTTTAATGCCTTAGGCCCCCCCCAAAAAACGGTGCGTAACTGACAAAACTGTAAAAAACCTTGCCCCGACTCAAAAAGTATGAAGCCAGTAGACTGGTATAGCAGTATGGACATTTACCCCTTCATTTTTTTCAAATCAAAATAGAGCGTAGCTAGCAGGTCAATATGAGTCGCTAATTACACACTAATTACCTCTAAATGTTAATTTGGAATATGTTATGGCCTGCAGAAACGTCCAAAAGGGGCCTATTCCTTTTACCCTACCCTTTTTTTACATTATTACAGTAAAGCCAAGTAAAAAAAAATAATTAAAAAAAAAATTGTTTTGATGCGGCAGCAAAAAAACGATGCAGGCCAGTGGCATACCAGACCTTTGCAAAATGGGGAGGGGGGGAGAGAGAAGGGTGACGAGGCATTTTTGAGGGGCGAATTGGGTCCTTCTCCATACTCTCTAATGTAAAAGAGTAAAGAACGAGTGAATCTTAATTCACTCGAAAAAGAGTCTAAACCACTCAAAAATAGTTGCATGTGCGGTTTAATCCAATCCAAAAAGAGAGAAATCACTGAACTTTCACTCCAAAAAGAGTGAGAGTGAACACCAATCCTAAAACGTGTTGTCCTCGATTTAACTCTTTTAAGAGTGACATTCACTCATTTGAAGTGAACTTTACTCCTTTTTGAGAGAATATTTAGTATTTAGAACGAGTGTAAAATAGTGAAATGTAACTCCACAAAAAGGAGTGGCGTTCACTTCAAAATGAGTGAATGTCACATCTTTAAAGGAGTTAAATGAAGGACAACACATTTTAGAGTGGTGTTCACTCTCACTCTTTTTCACTCTTTGGAGTGAAAGTTCCAGTGATATTCTCTCTTTTGGAGTGGATGAACCAACACATGCAACTATGTTTGAGTGGTTTACTATCTTTCGAGTGAATTAAGATTCACCCACTGGTTTTTTTCACTCTGTGTACATTTAGAGATTAGACACTGTACAAACGGTCAGGTCAATTGGCCGCGGCTGTGGGGGGGTGATGGGGCTCAGTTCTGAGCAGGGGGCTAGTGCGCCCCCTGCCCCCCGCTGGTTATGCCACCAGAGCAGGCCAGAAGAGAAGAGGACAAGGAACTTAATACTATTTTTACTTGTCTAACCATTAAGGTGGTTTTTTTTCAGCCTGGACCAACCTTTCAAAAAAAGGAGATAGGAACTACATTCCGGTGTACTCATAGTCGATATGGGGAATGTCCTTCTATGCTGTTGTTTTGAGTCTCCATCGGGGGGCAGGGGAAAACCAAGTGTACATTCATAATTAATTTAAAAACTCAATTATACGTGATGGTCACAAATAAAAACTGGCCACATTTTCTTGAAAAAAAGAATAAAAGTCCGTTTCAAATTTCATTTCCCCCAACGTATCAGTGACGAGTGGAACACATAGGACTTTCAGCAACAATGGAGAAAGATATTCAATCACCGGCCCGGTTGCGGTGTTGTAGAAAAAACCACTCAAATTCCCTTTCATCTGGGAGAGGTGCAGGACCATGGTATCTTGTCGCGCAAGATGCAAGAGATTTCAGCTGTTACGCTCTACATTTTAGACTGATAAGTATTTTTAGGACAAAATACTACCTCTTCACAGATAAATATAATATGAGCTTCTATTTATGTGCGTGTTCAATTAACTTTGGCCATATTTTAATCATTTATTAGAAAAGGAACGAAGAAAAAATGAAACACACATCATGAGAGATTGTTGCTGGGCAAAGCTTTGACCTAACAACTTTGTGCAGAACCAAAATCCGTCACTTATTGCTTAACTCATTTCTATTCACTTACCGCGTTTTCAGAAGAAATTTAGTGTCAACGACCTATATTATAATGTACACTGGTTAGTATTGTTAGAGAGGAGGGGATTGTCACTCAACCCAGAATCGGGTGGAGGTGGTAACACCTGGCGATAACAATGGCCTACATTACACGGCCCATTGTAAAATCTTTAACTCATTTGCTTAGCTAAAGTCTTATACATATCCATTGGTCTCTGATATTGCGGAAAAAGAAATGAGTGTTGACATTTTATATATTTTTAAGAAAAGAAAAGTGCCAGTTTATGTGCGGGAAGGGAACGACAGTATGTGATCGCATAATTTTGAATTTACACTGGTTTTCCCTTAGCCCCAGATGGGGGACTACAGAATTGTGATTACAGTTGGTTATTTGGTCCACGTCCCATGAGGTCTATCAGGTGTATCCCACTTTACCCCTCATTGTACCTTCAAAATCAACAGGAATGCCCAACCTCATTTCAAAAATACAGGATTTCATTACAGTTTCTACCATTTCATTTTCAAGTTAATATAGACATAATAATAGGAATGAAGCCATTTAGTGCCGACACACTCCTTTCAAATCCCTCTCAGGGCGGGTTTGGATAATGTAGAAAAAAGGTTACATTTTTGGAGCCATTTAATTTTTGCCAAATTCTCACAATCAATTATGGAAACCAAATACAAAAGACAAAATAAAATAACAACTTTTGTTCTCTTTTAAATAAAAAATGTTTTAAAATGTACTGCAAAAATAATGAACATACAGTATCGAAACATTGACCAGGGTGTCTTTGCTATAAGCTACAAGTTGTACTTTCAATCACTTGCAAACGAGCTATTCTTTGTGTAATTATGGCTTATACTTACAAACAACTCAATTTCGTTGTAAGAAAATTTTCACACAGTGGAGGAAGAACCACAATTTTTTGAATAATACAAGTTGCCAATTTAAACTCTGTCTCCCATTACATGATGAATCCTCAATGAGGGAACTGATTTGTTAGAAATAAATTTTTTGCCTGCAAACACAAGCCTCTGCAAAATCTTGTGAAAGTAAATTGTGTGCAAAAATTTAAAACTCATTTGAACAAACAGGTCACTTGAAATGGTCAGACCCAGAGGTTTTTGAATCAATCGCATAAAAATGCATTGCAATGTTCTATACTGTATTGTACTAAACACATGTCAGTACTTAGGGGATAAAATGTTCCAAAAGTTCAAGAAACACAAAGCATTCCATGATCATGCAAACAAATCCCTAAGTACTAATGCTTTGTAGGCTAAAATGAGCATAAAAGTCAGGGTTTTTATGTGTTAAGAATAGGATTTTTGTGGGATCACATGACCCAATTGAGGTCAATTTTCCAAAACTGGTGCATTGTGGGATTGACTCAATACACCCTCTGGGTCAGACCTAAAATATATCATTGTGTGAATGAAGAGCAATAGCTGCCATTTGTCAGATATTCCCATCAAACATACTATTATGCCAAGTCTGTGGGTCAGTGGCTCTTGAAATGGTTCTTCAGGTGACTGTCACCTGAAGAACCAGGACCACTTCAAGAGCCACTCACTCAAGGAGAGATAAATTAAAGGTTATCCTAATACATGGCAGCACACATATGCATCACATGGCAGCTATTGCATTTACGACTTTCTTGCATGCAAATGACGACATCCAGCAGGAAGCAACCCATGCGAGCCATTCATTCCCACGCTATTTCACCATGTACCCTGACCCAATCGACAACCTCGTCCTCCCCACTTTACTACATCAAAATTGAGATTCTGGTACCAGAAGAAAGTGTAGTTTTCTCATTACCCCTGTGAAATCTACAGCCCGTGTTTCCTTTTGATGTTATGAACAAAAAATGTCTCCAAAATGTGGTCGACACACACACACACTGTCCTATGGCCAATTAGGTACATATTTTTGCTGCTTCTAACCAATGGCTGGACTGATTTAACTCAAAATTTGTAATAAGATATTTTTTGGTGATATTCTTAGGCGAGGGAGAAAAATCATATCGTATGAAGAATCGGACCATGATTGGGTCACCCACCTGATCCCTGTGGCTCACCCTGCCAAATGTCACTCCCTGAGCACTACTGCCATTCTAACAGTATCTCTGATTGGCTCATTACATAGGATATAGGCCCCTAATGAATTTGATTAATCTGATAAAAAAAAATATCAGAGAAATGTGTAAGACACAGCCGAACATGAGATCTATCTGCCGGTATTGGAAAAAACAGCATTTTTGGTTACCATGTTTCAGTACTATATAACCTCTGCAGGTTTCCTGGAACAGGAAATACCAAACACTGGGAAAGAAATGCCATGAGTTGTTTATAGGATGAAATGGATAAGTCAATCATTGGTCAAGTTAGGTCAAGTTATTCTATTGCTTAGCATGTCTTTTAAAACTTCCTGCAACTAACTACTGCCACCTTTCTTACAGTTTTCCGCATGATATTTTACAATGGAATGTTTATCAGAGCAATGATAAGACTATTTTCATGAGTTGGAAATGAATTGTACCATTCAATTTGCCTTCTTAGTCCTTTTTAGGGATTGGGGGGTGTTTTTTTTGGGGGGGGGAATTTTGATGTGTCCATCCCCACCACCCCTTCTATGGTTATGGCCCTCCACCTGTCCACTTAAAATCTCCCAATATACACCAGGACAAACTCCACTTGTCAGTTATATCATCATACACCTGGAAGAGTTATTTTTTCATTTTCATATTCGCATGAAAAGGTCAACTCGCCCTTTAAAACTGTGACAAAAGCCCACAAAAAAACAGTATTTACAGTAATGGGAAAGTATTAACAAGATAAATTGCAAGAGCAGTATTTTTTTTTACATTATACCTAGTCTGCAACAATGAGACAAATTCCATTATCTGTCGTGGAACCCAGTGACCTGGAATTATCTCGATTAAATTGCATGGCAAGGCTACACATTACAACTTTACGACAGAGAGAAAATTGCTGCATCAAAAAAATTCTTTAAAAAGGCTGCCACATGTTGATATCAACAAATTTCATAATTTTGATTGGTACTGTATATTATTATTGTGAATATTATTGAGCACAATCAATCTAGAGTAAATTTATGCCAAAGTTGTGTTCAATTTTATCCCCAAAAATGTTTTAATTTCATGAAATTTGTGCACTGTACAGTGAATGCTTCACTCATTGCATGGTATTGACAATGTTATCTTCGCCCAAAAATAAAAATTGGGTGTTTTATTTAAAACGGAGACACGTTCTAGAGGGAAAAAATATTCCATTCTTAGTTAAAAGCCTAGGAAAATTCATTTTTGTTACTTCTGTCAAACAGCACATTTTAGACTGACTAAAATTCTTCAAAGAAATGTCTGTACAATTCATATACAACTTCAGAAATTTACCATTAAAAATAAATTGGCTGAACACACACTTAAATTAATTGGTCAAAAGGTTACAACACAAGGTTAAACACAGTTGTCAATAAATATATTCTGTATTATAATGTGAATTCAAGCATGATATGGCAATAAAAACTGCCTTTAAAATAGTAATTGCATTGCATATGGTCTTGTAGTAGTTCTACTGCTGCATGGAATTTTGCAGGAGGGGTTATGGAATTCTGAGATAATCAGTTTATCACACCTGGGCTTGGACATCTGTTTGAGTGGGGTATTTCCATAAGGTGACACCCTTTTCTGACATACTTTTCTAACACCCTATGAATTCGGAAACCTTAACGGACCTTAACAGAATAAACCACACGGTTTATGCGGTTTATTCTGATAATGCTGGATCGCTAGCCCTTACTTGTGTGGTGTACCATGCAAGGCACTGACATATTGGCTTTTGTTCGTGTTTAAAATTTCAATTACAATATTGATGTTGAGTGTGTATTATAGGCGTTTTGTTGTAGGCTAAGTACAGGTTCGTACGCAGGATTTTTTAGAGGGTGCAGGTCTTCGAAAAAGTGGACTTTTTTAAAAGTGGACCTAATGCTCTCATCACCAAAAACTGGACTTTCTTGTCATATTTCCTCTAAATTTTGGACCTTTTTATCAACAAAAATCAGCAAAAAGTGGACCCTTTTCCCTTTTGTGGAATTTGGGGGTGTGACTGCACCAAGGAAGATCAATAAATGGAAGGGACACCTTTCCCGTACGCGCGTTCATGATAGGCGCAGCCATTTTAAAATAGGGCGTCTGTTTCTTAGCTCTTAATTTCATCGTAGAGGCGTAGCTTATTTTCTTATTGCATGCTTTGATGTTAGGTAATGAAAACACTTTTGATCTGATTGGATGTGATACTCATGACATTCGATTATGCGTGAATCACGTTCTCTGAAAAGGCGGTGCTGGCGAGAAGGCGGTGCTGGTAATTTGCCAGCACCGCCTTTTCTTGCTACAGAGTGATCCGTATTTGCCGATTGATGTGCTGTGTCATGAGGCTCCGATATTCCGTGTCTATTGAATAGGAAAAGAAACATAAATCGGAATAGCAAAACGGCACTGTCAGAGCCCTGACTGCACCCCCACCCCACCCCCCGGATATGGGCCTAGCTGAGTAGGAGTTTTGTGTGCTATGAGGTGCAATAATTATTTGAGCATGCTAGGTGACTTAGAATCGAGCCACTAAAGTATCATGGATAAGACACATTTTTCACCTGTGGCCAAGAATATCGCCTAGGATCTGGAACTTTCAGCCCACAGACTCTACCCATTCTGGTTTTTTTTATTTATGCGATGCACTTACCACAGCTGTTTGAAAGTCTCATTTATTATGACAAAACCAAAATAAAATAAAAATTATCAATGGCGACACAATTTTGACAACTGATTTGGAATATTTACTCCACTAACTAAATCAGGGGTTCTCAATAGGTGGCCCGCGAGCAAAATCCGGCCCGCGAACCATTAATTTTTGGCCCTCAACTTGTTCGAAATTATAAAGGGAAATATAAGAATTTCAGGTGTATTTGGCCCTCAAGTAGGGAACTTTCAGGCATTCTCTGGCCCTTCAGCTAATATAATTGAGAAACCCTGAACTAAATTTTACGAAATTTCAATTCGGGCAAATATGAATTTTCTTAAAATTCTAGTTTTACACGTCTTTCTATGGAGAATGGTCATATAGAGTGCGCCATAACACACAAATCATGACCTTTGTAGGCCTATATGGCAAGATTCCCGCAATGTATTTGTCTGATTTTTGCAGAGATAATAGCTCTTGCATGTCCCACTTATATCAGTTGTCAAAATTGTGTCGCCACTGCTTAAAATTGTTCCAAAAATAAAATAGACATTTTTTATGGGGTCAAACAGCTGTGTTACATTGCTGATCAGTGAGTGGAATAATCTATAACCACTTTGTTAAATTTGAAAGACCCAAAACAGACAATAGGGTGGCGGATTTCAATTTGAACATCGCTCACAGAGAAGTTGACCCTCATTGATTCTGATCATTCAATGAGGGTGAATGTACTGGTTTCAATGTCTTCTTCAGGTTCTTTGAAGTCAAATTACAGATAATGATTGTGTGTGTCCATGTGTCTTTTTACTTTTGCTTGATTTTTTTTTTGAGTCTCTGTGTTTCCGAGTCTGTGCATCTGTTTGTCTGTGTGTCTGTTTGTGTGTGTGTCTGTTTGCTTGTGCATCTGTTTGCATGTGCATCTGTTTGCATGTGCATCTGTTTGCATGTGCATCTGTTTGCATGTGCATCTGTTTGCATGTGCATCTGTTTGCATGTGCATCTGTTTGCATGTGCATCTGTTTGTATGTGCATCTGTTTGTCTGTGTCTATTGTTTGTCTGTCTGTCCTGTTTTGTTTTTTGCCCCTCCTTGATTAGTTGACCTGTCCTAGGAGACATTTTGTTCAATTATAAACATGTTTAAAAAGTTTTGGACTTTTAAAAATTAATTTTAAAGGTAATTCTTTTTACTTTGCAGGTTTGTCCAGGTCTTGAAAGCATTTTGTTTCTTCTTCCCAGGTTCTCCCGGTTGTATAAGAACACTTATCTACAAATCTAAGCAAATCCAACTTGCATGTGCGCATTGTACACCCAATTCTCTGAATGCGATGCTGTGTTGTGCTGATTTGCAAGCCTGCACTATTCACACTATACACCCACAGCTATATTCTTTATTTGCCGCATAATGGAATATCTTCTGTTACTTGATACAATTGAATGGAAAGCCAACAGGTTGAGGTCACACATCCATCTCTTACTGAACAGACTATAATGCATACATGCATACACTTCTTTTTGGTAACTTAATATTCCATGCAATTGGCTTTATACAAAGTTTAGGTGAAGGTCATATTCCTACCAAAATAAACCAATTGGTTTACAATACTGGTTCTTTGCCTGCATGAGGCTGTCCTCTTTTCAAACCAGGATCATGCAGACCCTGTCTGGACTCTAAAGGTTCGTTCATACCTCGCTGCACTGTGCGGTGCAGTGCCGATATATCGATCAATTGCTGCAGCAACTCAATGCAATCTGCTGCAGCTGCAGTTAAAATAAATTTAATTCGGTTGCAGTACCGCAATGCAGTATACTGGACAGAGACCTAATTTGAGCACTGCAACTTACCGCAACGCATGTTGCAGTGTAGTATGAACGAACCTTAACTCTGGTCTTATAAAGATGTGTGCCTTTAGGTCCTGGGAGCGATTTTTGTCTGTAGTTAACTTGCATGTATTACAGCATCATCCTTAATAGCCACAGTTCACTTATATTGATCCGTTTCTATTGTTACATGTATCTATTGTATATATGCATAAGCCTGCCTTTTATTCTGTGAAGGTTATATTGAATTACAATCCCAACATCAGCAACAAACCCACATTTGAAAAAAAAACACTGATTTTCAAGGTAAAGCATTAATTTTTTGATGTTTAACTTCTTTAGAGTGTTTTTTTTAAATATTTTGTTAATGATCAAAAAGGTTCATTTTTGACCAATATCTTCTTTTTTTAAATCTTGTTTGTAGGATATTTTTACAAGTATGATGAAACTTGTTTGGTCCTGAGCAACCCCTTCCAGGCATTGAGTAACCATGAAGAACAGCAAAAAGTGCACAATTGAGAGTTCAAGTATTTTTTTTTAATATAGCTATACAAGGCCAGGTTCAAATGTGCAGCTCTTGGGAGTATTCCATGACAGCAAACCTGTATCAGCCATTATTTTTGCATAACTAATTTTTCACAACTTGCAAGTTAAGGAAAATTACACAAGGCACTTTCTTTTGCAATAATCTTGACAAGTACAATGTTGTTCTATGACATTAATATATTTGTGGATCTTTATATTTGTGCTTCAATGTCAATGCAAGAAATGCTCAAAAATAAAACCGCCGTGAAAATTACAGCTTGTACAGTACCTGCTTGTACTTGGCTGTAACTCAAGAGTG